>VZTN01025048.1:3832-19192 GCA_013400515.1 Erpornis zantholeuca
ATTTTATCCTTTAGAGATGTCTTGTTAAAGTTCTGCATACATGAAGCTATGCAATAAGCCTTTTGCTTTTAGTACTCTACTTTAAATGTTTAATTTGGTGGAGGAAACTTTAAATCAACAGACTTTTATGATTTTTACCATTTATTTTACCTTTTTATCATTTATTTTAATGCTGTATAGGTCAGACTCTGTCCTAGGGTAGATTGTTACATAGGTATTAAACAATCAGAGAATTTTATTCTATCAAGTTAAGTATTTTTTGCAAATAGTAATTTTCATAATAAATATGTTGGGTTTTTAATTTTAAAGTGTGATTTTTCCAACAGCACAATCCGAATAAGCAGAAAAGGATGGCACATGCTTCTCAACTTTTGTTTCCACACTGCTCTCACATTTGCTGTTTTTGCTGGGGGAATCAATCGCATTAAATATCCAATTATATGTCAAGCTGTAAGTATCTGTCTTAGCAATTCTTACTGATACAATTGAAACTTGCAAATGTGTTTTTAACATGATATTGACAGTTCTCCTTCTTTTCTTATTTCGTTCCTGGATATTAAGTTTTTCAAAATACATCATTATGAGCATGTCTTTTGAAGGCCAGCACTGGGAGTGTTCAGTGTTTGGTCATTACAAGAGTTTCTCTAAGAGGGTGATCAATGCATTAACTTCTCTGAGACTAAGATTGCCTTTTTTTGGGTTTGT
This sequence comes from Erpornis zantholeuca, assembly GCA_013400515.1. NCBI lineage: Eukaryota > Metazoa > Chordata > Aves > Passeriformes > Timaliidae > Erpornis > Erpornis zantholeuca. The sequence continues at coordinate 4,538 of VZTN01025048.1, forward strand.
TCATTTTTGGGTATTTTTTTAAGAAAAGCCCTGAAAATCTTAGTATTTCTCTACTGTACAGGATAGTTGAAAATTGTGAATACTAAATACTTCTGTTAATCCTGTACTTTTGATGGAATGTGTGGGAATGTAAAGTTAGTGCTTCACTTTTGTAATACATACCCTGTTTGCCAGAGGGTGGCCCTGGCTTCACAGGATGATCCCTCAGAATACAAACAGACCAGCATACTTGTGATCTGTGGACCCTTTTTTGCACTGCTGGTCTGTTTCACATCTCTTGCCTCAGCATTTTTGGGGCAATAGTGCTGTGAGATGCACAGACAGGGCTGGATTCAGCTGCTCTGAATATAAAGGCTGAGTGTGTACAATGTGTAAATAGAGTAATTTCAGTCATCTTCTGTAATGCCTGATGAGGGCTTGTTGTTAAGGCTTTGTTTGCCTTAAATATTTCTTCCTCTCAGATTTTGTAGCAGTGCACCAGGTCTCATGAATGTTGATGGTATTTACCTGTAGTAAAGCACTTTGTTTAGCTGGTGTTGTCCCAGATATGTTGCATGGCACCCATCAGTTCTTCTGATTGGCTTGAATGGGCCCACAGCAGAGTCACTGCAAAATTTGCATAATTAGAATAAGAGCTATCACTCTAGTATTCAGTAAGGTGATTTGGAAGCCTTTGGTGTCTCCTTGTACAACATGACCATCAGTGAACAGCACATGTGGGTCTGTAAGCACTGTGATGTTCTACATGTGAAGTCTACCTATGTGCATCACATGGTGCTCATTTAAATAACACCGTTGTCCACTAGCTTATTTTGAGAGAAATATCTCACAATATCTAGTGTATTGTATCATGATTAATTTGTAAATTCTAGCAAATTGAAATATCACTTACCATTGTCTTTGCAAGTGATAGTAGCAGATTAGTTTGTAGGGCAGCCATGGCCATGTAATTACGTGATCACAAATGACCATCTGCTGTTCCAGTCATTGTCTGGTTATTTGCTTTGCAGCTTGCATGGTAACAATGTAGTATTAACATCTATAATGAAAAATTGATTGAGATAAATGTGTTATTAATAGCCTTTTATAAGTAATACATAAACTACAGGGGTATCTTAATAAAATGCATTATCAGTGGCATCTGTCTCTGATAATGAGAGAAACAAGCACACTGAGAGAACTAGAACTGAACCATTCGTGTATGTCTGCTAGCCAGTTTCATAAAGTTATTTATTTACCTGACAATATGCTACATCAACANCCCACAGCAGAGTCACTGCAAAATTTGCATAATTAGAATAAGAGCTATCACTCTAGTATTCAGTAAGGTGATTTGGAAGCCTTTGGTGTCTCCTTGTACAACATGACCATCAGTGAACAGCACATGTGGGTCTGTAAGCTCTGTGATGTTCTACATGTGAAGTCTACCTATGTGCATCACGTGGTGCTCATTTAAATAACACCGTTGTCCACTAGCTTATTTTGAGAGAAATATCTCACAATATCTAGTGTATTGTATCATGATTAATTTGTAAATTCTAGCAAATTGAAATATCACTTACCATTGTCTTTGCAAGTGATAGTAGCAGATTAGTTTGTAGGGCAGCCATGGCCATGTAATTACGTGATCACAAATGACCATCTGCTGTTCCAGTCATTGTCTGGTTATTTGCTTTGCAGCTTGCATGGTAACAATGTAGTATTAACATCTATAATGAAAAATTGATTGAGATAAATGTGTTATTAATAGCCTTTTATAAGTAATACATAAACTACAGGGGTATCTTAATAAAATGCATTATCAGTGGCATCTGTCTCTGATAATGAGAGAAACAAGCACACTGAGAGAACTAGAACTGAACCATTCGTGTATGTCTGCTAGCCAGTTTCATAAAGTTATTTATTTACCTGACAATATGCTACATCAACAGACAATATCATCAGTAGTTACAGAATAGGAAAGATACAGGTCACACAATAGAGACTGTACTCTATTTCCTGATAGAAATTGTCTGATGTAATTAGACAGGGCTAATGGATTAAATAGTCCAAACTATCTAAGACAAGGCTCCAACAGCTGGGAATAGAGGCTGAAAAACTGTTCACTTTGAGAAGATTGTACCCAGCCACAGATCCTCTCTTGCTTTCTGGCAGCAAGGTTTTCAAAATTCCGAGTCTTAGTGCCTGTGTCCTGTGATAAACCTGAGACAATTACTTTGTGATTTAATAGCCAAGGTGCCAAACCCTGATATTGGGCTTAAAATATATTTGTGAAAATGTTACTGCTTCAAGCAGCACTAAACTATTACTTATACCACAGGTGTAACACCATCAGTTGCCATTCCACAGGAGTCCTTCAATCTGCAAAATTCAAAGCACAGCTTCAACCTGCAGCAATGCAATTTTCACTTCTTATTTCTTGAGTGCATAGGGAAAATTCCAAGTGCAAGAATTTTTTGTCCTAATCAATGAAATGTTGTATCAAAGCCTGTCAACCACTACCTTTCCTGTTGTAATTATCCCTAAAACTGCCACAAAAATTTCACTGCAGCATACTTATCAATGTGAAATAATAGACTAACTTAACTTTTATCCTTCGAATTTAACCAAAAAGGGTGGTTCTAAATTAACTTTATTTGGATCACCTTCTGTCTCTAAATGAGTAGTTCCAGGTTAGTTTCAAACATCAGGAATTAATACTATGGAAATTGACCTATTTTCTGTGATAGCTGAAGAACCTTCAAATCCCCTTGAAGGTGAAATAGTCACACAAAATAAGTCTTTCCAGAAATGGTCAGACATTTATTTTTATATGGAATCTAAAAATCTAAAATTCCCTTTTAAACCTGCATATCTATTTCAGAGAGGATTTTGTATAGACCTTTCACTTGCATATGTGCTCTGCAGTCTTTATGATTTACAAAGAAAACTGATGTAAGAGTGCTGGTCTAGAAGAGTTGATTGCATCTTTGCACATTTCCTGTGAGAATGAATCTACAGACTCTTTAGATTACCCTTGAATCTCATTCTGGGTGTCACTGAATTTTGGCTGTTGTAGAGCCCAGACTCTTTAGTTTACTGGTAAAATCTTTCATTCAAGTCAAAGGTTGTCTTAGGAGCAGCAGATGGGGATAATTCAGAGGCAATACACTACCAGAAAGGTGCTTGAGCCAGCCAGCGAGCCCTTCCATCCCCCAGAGTTAGGGCTTCAGATTACTTTGCTTCAAAAGGCAGAAGGAGGCACACTCCTTTCATGTAAAGAATGAGAGAGAAGGAGACACAATTGCAGCTGGATCACTCCCCATGTGTGGGAGGCATCAATTCTGTACTCTCAAAGATTTCTGTTTCGTGGCTCCTAGTTTCCAGGAAAGCATGACAGCCATGATATTATGGATGCTAGGGGATGAAATCATCAGTTAAACATGTTGAAGCATGAAGAATGGACTTCTGGGCACAAGATTCAGGAGGCAGAAAAGTTATGGAGAGAGACAGAATCTTATTTTTTTTATTGCAGTGGCATAGTCACTCCAATCACATCTCCAAGAACCTCCTATATGGTTTATAAAATAAAAGCTTCCATGTAAACTTTGGCAAGGCTCTGATTTTCCTTCTCCCTGATGAATGTCATATGTGAAGCTGCTTGTGAATTCCTTTCTGTAAGGCAGTAAATCTTCAACAAGAAAGGCAAAGACTGTTCCATACTAGCCAGTAGCCTACAAGTTCAACTGAGAAAGTTCAACTTCTTGCTCTAAATTTTCTACCTCTGAAGGGAGCATGGGGTTTTGCTAATGCTAAATGTTTAAAGATCATGAAATATTCACATCCAGTTGTGTTACAGACTGCAGAGAAATTCCTGAATCCCTTCATCTCTCAAAAAATAATAATTTTCTTTGTAGGATTAATAGTTTAATCAGAATGTCAATGCATATCTGTGTCCTTCTTTAAATAGAACTGGATTAAGGAGTACAATCTTACCTGAAATATGATTACAGTTAGAAAAAAAAAAAATTAAAAATTTGGGGAAAACAAAGAAATTTGTGTGCAAGTTAAAGTTGATCAAGAGACCTTTTTGTGCCAAAATGCTTTGCATAAATGTGTATTCTGGTCATTACCATGGTAACTGCATCATGTGGAACTTAAGTTATCTCTAGGGTACTGAAATTTATTGAAGGAGCACAAACACACAGCATCTTCTTACTGAAGAAAAGTATAATCTTCTATTCAAAAGGCTGGTGCTTATTCCCAAAGATAAGAGTTCTAAGAACACAGAACATGGAAAAGAAGAATCCAAGAAAACAAGAAAATTTTTGCCATATGACTGTGGTTATTAAAGAGCTTTAGGGTACAATGCTGTTTTCAATACACATACATAAGAGAGTTTTTTCTGTACCATTTGGCCTGTCAGTGGAAAACCTTAAAAATAGGGGTAATCATTTCAATATTTCCAATCATAATCCTCTATTTTGTGTGGAAAACTCAACCCTTTCCATACAATTTAATGTGAAATGCTAAAGTTCTGCTAATAGTGAAAATAGTTTTAACTTTGGTATTTAATTTGTATGTATCCTTCGGCCTCTGAAGCTTCACAGAGGCAGAAACCCAGTAATAAATTTGTGCCTGGGACCTTTCATGCATAACTTCAAGTTTACATTTGCTGAGAAAGACAAGAAAGAGTTTACTGAACAAAGCCACCTTGGTCTTTCTGTTGAGCCTTTTCCTTCCCTCCCATGTCATGAGCTGCTATCTCATGTATTGCTGCCATGGGGCTCAGATGTCTTCCTAGCCTGAGAGAGTTAGAAAGAGGTGATCCCACTGGAGGGGACAAAAGAATGTGCAGTCACAGTCCCTAAGCACGAAAGTGAGGAAGGTCCATCTCCATGACGTAACTGGTGTCAGTGTGGAGACAAGGGGAAGGAGGGGCCAGAGCAAAACCCAGCACTTTGAAACACTGGATTTTCAATGTGAAGTGCGACAAGCATTTCTTTACTTATTATTAGTGGATGAATAATAGCAAAAATTCTAGTAACAGCTCAGTGCACCCTTCCAAATTGCACACTTTTGCTGTGTGATGTCAAATACGTCAGTCATAAGGAGGTCCTGTATCTTCAGGTTATATCCTTGTTTCCTTCAAACAAGAAATGCAAATGGTTGGGGGTTTTGGGTTTTTTGATTTGGTTGCTTTGGAGTTTTTTTGAGAGAGAGATACATACCATTAAAGAGCTAGTACAGAGGATGATAACATTTCTGCCTCCTCCATGTTTATTCAATTTGTCCATGTATCAGAGTAACTCAGTTGCTGAAAGACGAGCACACTGTGAAAAACAGCAGTGTGACTTGGGTGTGGCATGACAGTGATGTTTTCAGTCAGTTCAGTTGCCTCCTTGAAAGTTCAATAAAATAGTTTTATTGTACTATTTTTAGGTCTTACATTCATTTGAGTGGCTGATGATTTGTCTCTGTATGGCCATCTATGTTGTCAAAACCTCATTCCCACTGTTCCTATTAATGTGAGTACTTGTGTGGAAAAAATAATATATAGCAGCAGGGCTGTGCTGAAATGAAGAATAGGTTAGGAAATACATATCTTGATTTTTTTCTGCCCCCTTTTCTTCCCCCTTTCTCAACCTCCTCTCTCCCCTCCTTGCTCATGGCCCTGTTCAGTGTCCCTACAGAAACCCTGCAAGCTGCCTGTGAACCAAGTCCAGACAGCACCAGTCCCTGAACAGGCAACATCTGCCAGCTCGTAATACAAAGTTGTCTCCTTCTCTTATTTTTGGTTCTTTTACCTCAAGCAACAGCAGTGATGACTTGTCTAATGTGACACTCAAGTCCCAGAGAACATTACAAAGGGTTTTCTGTTGATGATGCTTGCTGCTATCTTCAAGTTTTGAGCTATAATACTAAATATAAACAAAATGCATGGAATTTTTTTTTCTTTAGTCGTCAATTATTTTATTTTAAGTGGAGCAAAAATGAACACTGGTTCAAATAAATTCTTGTAATAGATTTGTGTTAGCTTTGTTCAGCAATCCTCTGTATTCCTTAAACATTTATGTTCTTTCCAATTATAGCAATATTTTACTTGTCACTGCAAAATGTCAGGTTATTGTTTCAAAGGTAACTTCATTTTATATAATCAGATGGAGACTTAGCTGATGTAATAAAGCACTGGAGATTGGATAAAATTCCAATTACTGCTTCCATAGTAATGAATAACAATTACTAACATAACAAAGATGTTAGCATTTTAGAGGTGTTTGTACTTTGTTTTACTTTCAATCGTAAACACACCAGTTTCTTGGTGACAAAGTGATAATCACACTAATAGAGTTTATAATTCTTTTTAAGAGGGGATGCCAAGAACTGTCATTTAGGTTTTAAAATTCTGTGGCCAAGTTTATAAGTTTCTTAAAATATATCTGAAAATAATCTGGTTTTAGGCAAATAGCACTGATGCCATTGCCAGAAGTCAGCCTTGCCTGTGTGTAGCAGAGAGGGAACTACAGCAGGATTTCCTGAAGAAAAAAGGAAATAGCATAATAGAAAACAAAAATGCTGGCCTCTCATTAATTTTAAAATTGCATTGTCATGATAAGATGACAAAGAGTGCAACACCAACTTAAGAGTCACATCACTTTAAGTCCAGGTGTAAAATGTTTTCATTAAACAGGTTCTTAGAAAATGAATGCTTTTACAGTCTGAGTTTCCTAATCTGGTATTACAGATAATACTGTCCTTGGTAGATTAAATAACCATTTTTAAGTGCAACTGTTAGATGCATTTATAAATTCAGTTTAAAAATCTGTTTTCTTGTGCACTTATGCAGTAAGATTCTTGTAAAATTCTTGTTTTACTGATGCATTTATTGAGTTGTTTAATTGTCCACTCCTTTTTTTAGGTTGGCATAGTGCTGCATTATTCTACACTCTCTACTATGCTATGGATTGGAGTAACTGCCAGGAATATTTATAAGCAAGTCACAAAAAAACCTCAGCCATGCCAGAACAGTGACCAGCCTTCTTATCCAAAGCAACCACTACTCAGGTATGGAATATTAGTTATACTATTTTTTTAGTGCCTTCCTAAAACATATCAATTATAAACAAACTCTCTGATTCCTGTATCTTTACATTTTATAGACTATAAATAGCAGCCATAAAGGATTGAACTACGTAGGTGTATACAAAATCTGAATATTTATTGTATGCTGATAGTTTACTCAGGAGATGGAAATATGCAGAACTGGTGTTGGCTAGGTTCAGATACCTTTAGATGAACAGGAAAAATTGAAATGTTTCTGTTGGTTTCTTACGGAGGTAAAAAAAAAAAACCTCAAACCAGAAACTGGCTTGGTTCCGAGCCTTAATCATCTGAAACTATGCTATGGTGACTTTGTTTTACCTTTATCTCTTCTGCTGTAGTTCTTGCCCACACTTGTATTGAAAGCCTAATAGCCTGATAGCAACCTTCCTCATTCCCCATCAGAGATCTAATGCTATTACAGGAGCGACTGGAAGTCTGCACTCGCTCCCAGCTCCCTCCCTGGAGCAGGCTCACAAACGTGGCTCTGACAGCATCGCAGGTGTAAGACAGTAGGAGTTCCTGCCAGCTGCCTCTGAGATGCTGAAACTCCAAGCTAAAATAGTCACACTGCACAAGAAAAAAAAAAAAAAAAAAAGCCCTAGCAAAACCTTACCACAAACCAGAATTTCCAGCCAAAGGCGTGAGAAGATTGATTCATTGTTTTTGAGCTTAGCTATCAAAAATTAAGATATTACCCAAAGTTGTGTATCTCCCTATAGAGATTTTGGAGGGAGACAGAGAAGGAACTTCCAGAGAACAATTCTTCCCATCTCTCTTGGATGTTTGTGTGAGGACAGGATGAATTGTCTTATGGAGGTGGCTCTCTTACCCCCCAGATCATGGAAAAATTTGAATGGTCAATTTAGCCTAAAGACCTCAGTTTTAGAGTGGAGGTCAGGAAATATGAATTCTACTTTCTATGTTTTTTCTGTGAAAAATCCACCATATATTCTTTAAACCAGACATAGCTTATTTTATTTTAAACACGAAGTTTTTAGCAAGTAGCATTTATAGATGATTGTGTGATGTTTTCACAACTTGTTAAAAGTCTGTAGGAAGATGAATTGAGTTTTTCCATCTGATTCTGCAGAGTCAAATTTTTACTAACATGATTTTAGTTAGAAAGCTAGCTAGTTTTCCTCTTTTTAAAACACTTTATTTCTAGAGATTAAATTTATTAACATAAAATGTGTATTGTGATGAGAAGGAGTGCCATATTGATCCTTAGCTTTATTAGGTGTAAGCAGGAGGAGAGGATAATCTTTCACTGAGACTGCCTGACTTTGCTAATCCATGATTTACTATACCATTCTTCAGAGATGAGAATTTCACTCCTTCAGTTACCAGCTCATGGCAAAATGAGTAATTGCCAATTTTCAAATGCTGCAGTCTGACTATTAAGGTAGAAAATTGTTACAAGTTTCAGAGACCCAGCACAGTGTATGTTCTTCAAATTCAAATCTTGTTTGAGTTGAAGAACAATAGACAATCAGGTTACAGAAAAGATTACTCTAATTAGAATCTTTGTTATACCAGTCATGTTGAGGTTCTCAGACAGTGAAAATAAATAGTAGCTATTTTAAGTTTAGCAATAGAAATGATAAACCACCTTCTAGCTGTAAGAGAACATGAGTATAATTGTTTAATAGCTAAGTAAAATTACTCTAAGTTATTTTTCTCACACAGGGCACCATATATCCTAGAGACACAGGCACTGAAATGTCTAATACAATTTCACAATGGTTAGCAATAGAATCAAAATAGTAAGGATCAGTTGACTTCATGTAGAAAATAGGCATTGTATCTGTAAAATTAAGAATCACTGTAAGCAAGAAAATGCTAAACTCATAATTAGTGTTGAGAATGATATTTAGAATGATAATGATCATTTAGGGGAGCATTTTACCTTTCCTGGTTTTAATAAAATTAAAGTCTGAATTATTCTTTGTCATAATATTTCCATAAAATCCATTTAAGATGCTTCCACTTCAACGCAGTCATTTATAAGAAATGTTTTAACTTGTCAGTGTTCTTGTGTCTGTAAGCCAATGCCAGCCTTTATGCATATTGTTCCTCAGGTACCTAAATGATAACATCTGGGTTTGGGTGAGGGGGTGTTAATTTGTCTCCATTTGACACCAGTAGATAGCTCAATAGTATAAGGATTATTCAAATGGAGATGGAGTTAAGCTTTTTTATATGTCAGGACTGGCATAGGAGGCATATAACATAGTCTGCAAGGCAGTTTTAAACAAGAGGTAGTTTGTCAGTGATCCTTCTCTATAGACTTAGTTTTTCGAATACAAATATATGAATGTGTTTGGCAAAAACTCTGCACTTGCCTTTTGTCCTTTAGTCTTTTTTGGTAATGGTTGTATTTGATAGATGGTGTTTCCAGTCCACATGTGAGTGGTTTTGTATTCCTTATATATGCACTTGCTGTATGAGACATAAGGATATCTTTTGTGAGTCAGTAAATGGGATCTACTGCCAAAAATCAGTACATAAATCTATCACGTGGAATTTACCAAGAAATTATAAAAGTTGTCTCACTACATTTTTTTCACAAAGCTTGGTTCATTTGAAAAAGTAGCTGAAATGTTGAAAAAAAATCCCAGAATATCTAAAAGGAGAGCTTACCTTTTAGTAGAAAAGGATGTAAGAGTTGCTTCAGTTTCTCTGTTTGCTGTTTGCATATTCATTTGCAGAAGCAAGACAAATGAGGTGCACTTAATCTTTTTCTCACACTTTTCTCTGAGCTGTAGCAATAAGTATCCTGTTATGTAAAACTGTGGTTCTCTTTAAGTTTTCTCTCTTCTAGATAGAATGATCAAATTTGAAACACTTTCGCAGTCTAATTTTACTTCATGGCAATATGATTTTAAATATTGCCTCTTTTTATATGTCATCATGCATTATATGATACATTATGTCCACTGTAATTATACACTATATATTTTTTGTTATAAATATTATTAATGAAGTATATATTATCTGTTAATTACAGTTAAACCCCTCAGGGCCTATCACTTTGATGATTAGAACCAACTGTTACAATTTTGGCATTTTTCTCTAAATGTGCCTGGATGCTAATGAGGTGGATCAAATTAATGCATCATCGAGTCTTGTGTACTGAAATTCTGAACCTTAGCACTTCAACAGATAATGAAATTACTTCCTGTAAAATATACTCTCTGGTATTCTTAATAGAAATAAATAATTCTATCTGTTCATCCTCTGTGGACATTTGTTAAAGCTGGCAGAGTTTAGCTTCTGACTCATCTGAAGGCAGATTTTGCCAGCAAAGGCAAAGGGGCATGCAAGATTCAGCTATTACTGCAATGTAAGAAACTTCTTATCAGCCCAGGCTGAGGCACAGGTAGTGTTAGTTTTTGTGCCTGCTATGTGCATGCATTTTTCATGCGATGCTCTGTGCACATACAGATTAGACAGAAGTACAGACCAGCAGAAAATAACTTCTGAAAGATATTCTGTTAAAATCATTTCTTTCTAGAGAGACAGAAAATAAATCAGATTACTTTCATTTTTAATAAGATAACTAGTGAGCACAAATGCATTCTAAGCATTTAAAATAAAAAATAAATAAGCTGCCAGCTGGGCCAGAGATTGGTGATAAGGAGACAGATAATTAAGTTTTATCTCAAGGTTAGGTACAAATATATCTCCTAATGTTCTTCCACCTCTTTTATTCAATGAATGTCTTGCAAGATAACCAATATGGCAATCTTCAGATTACAGAGTCCAATATCCCATATCTGTCATGAAAAAATATCACTGTGCATAAATAAGGTTGCAGAATCAACAGCAGAATGGGTAATAGTTGATATCGTTGTCTCTGTTCAACTCCATCTTATTTTTTATGTAACATATTTTGATAAGCTTTTTAAAATGTTCTTTCTAAAATTGTATGGCTGTTAGGAAATGTACCTCATGCAGTGCTTTAGAAAAATTGTGTATCTAGCTGTAGTTGCAATTTCAGAATGGACTGTGCCCTTTGCTTTGTATTCAAAGTACTAGCCTTAGTACTATGGCTAAGAAATCAACACGAAGGCAAATTGAAAGAGTTTTCAGCAGCACACACAGAGTACTTGGGCAGGTACAGTCAATACCTCTGGCTTCAATTCCCTTCTCTTACTGTGTTCAACCTTAAACAATTTTAAGAGTTAAGAATCATATTTAGAATGAGAAAGCTGTTTGCCTATTTCACATATTTTGAACTGTCTTAGCTGTCCTTTAAATCTGCACACAGAGCAGACCTAGAGTATAGTAGTTGAGAATGGGAGTAATTTGGTCTAACTGTAATAATCAGCTAAGGGATGTGTATGTGCAGATGTGTGTATGGGTGTCTGCTAGTCTATATGACCTTGTATATGTATATGCACGTTCCTGTACATCATGCATACACTTCCAGAGTACAGAGCAATGTCTTGAAAGCAGCAGTGAAAGGGGACTTCCTAGTGAGCTGTGTTTGTGGTGTAGTGCTGGCTATCAAGCTACTCCCTGAGCTCATGCAAGATGTGGTAGTGCTGCACTTGCATCCTCCCCCTCTCCTTGGGAATGTAGTGGCAGCTCTTCACCTTCATTCCCAACTCATTATTTCTCTCAGCTACCTAAACATTAATCAATAGCACCCAGCTAAACAATAGCTAAGTATCTTTCAGACACTGAATAATGTTAAATTCTATCACTGCAGAAAGGAGAGACCACACTAAACTTTCAAATACAAGAAAATCCTCTCCTTGTGTTTTTGCCAGCTAGTCCTGTGATGAGGCTCTTGCCTTACAGCGAGGGGATTTTACAGACTTGCATAATACCACAGGGGTCGTGGCATCCACTTAGTGCTTTGCTCACAGTGTTAACCCTGCTTGTGTCAGGATGAACATTTAGCTGCTTGATCTGAATTCTGACAAGCTGGAAACCAACACATGGGCACAAATGGACCCACTGCTGCAATTGCCTGGCTGCTGGTCCTCAGAGAGCTTGGCAGGAAATGTTGTGACTTCTATCACAAACTGATTATATGGAAATTTTTGCTGAATAAGTTACCAATAAAGCAGTCTGTGTCCTGAATATGAGTTTCACACAGCAATATTGTCGTTAGAAATTGTCACATGTTATTTTTGCACCATAATAGAGATACTGAAAATGCTCCAGTTATAAAGACCAAAGGCTTCTTATATTTAGTTTTTAAAGAATGCTTATGTTCGGAGAAAAACCCTAGGAAAATAAAAAAACCTAATGCTTTCAAATACTCGTGACGCTTAAAGGTTCTTCAGAAAATTATCTTTGTTACAATATCACCTATCATTTAAACAATTTGGCTACAAATTATTGCAGCATAATAGTAACGGGGGATCAACATTTGACTACGATAAGAAATACCTTATTAAACATCAGATTTGGCAAATATGCTATTTTTTTGGCCATGGCCTTTTCTGAATCTTCAGACTGAATCATATGAAGCGGCTTAATTTACATTCTAACAGACACAGACACTACTTGTCCCCTTGACACCAGCAGCTCTGAAATGCAGTTAAGTTCTAGTGCATTTTTCATTAGTGCTCTCATAAATTCATGTCTTCTAGTATGAAACAGTGATTGAAAGAGGGGGGGAAAGAGGTCAGATGAAAAGTATCAATTGCAATCCATTGTTTTCTTCTTCGTGATATGTCCTTAAATATTAACTCATAGAGTCTTGATCCATGAAAGCCTGTTTTTCCTTCCCACAGATAACATATCAAACTTCCTCTATAAAGTGTAAATTTAGGCCTGATTATCCCAAGGGATCATCTGTCTTTTTCTTGAAAATTCTCTATGGTGTGAGTATGTTGAATTAAATGGGAAGTGCCACAGGGCAGAATTCTCAGGAGTCCTGAGGAGATCTCTGTAGTTCACTCTTTACTATTAGCATAGACCCAGTTGTGTCACTGCAGAGTAAGTGAAGATGATGTCTCCCTGTGAGTAAGGTTTTTACCAGCTGGATGAACCACGGCGTGGTGAGCCAGCAGTCTCTCTGAAAATCTGCTCCAGGAAGTTGGCTATAATTTAAGTACTTGATTGTATCCTTTGCTTAGAGGATGGAATATTTTGATGTGGGCAGGGTCAGTCATCAGGAAATTTACCTCCTATCTCTGATATTATAATCAGCATTTCTTATTTTAGATATGTGAAGTTAAGACTAGAAATACATATTATTAGGTGACTTTAAAATTGTGCTCCAATCATTTTTTACAACCCTTATGTATTCTTAAGGCTGCTTATTGCCTCCATACTGTAAGTTCCTAAAAAGAATAAAGTGTGTAACAGCTGTTTTTATCAAATATCTTGAGTTGAATAATCTAGTGATATTTCTTAGATGCTATCTGCAAAACACTATTCCCATGTTTCTTGTTTCAATATTTTTCATATTTCCCAGGACAGAGAAAGGCCATATTGCTAAAATACCTCTTTTTAAGTTTTTGCATTTGATTAAAATTGAATGTAAGAAAAGCCATGTTTCCCTTCCAGCTATTGTGTTCATTTTATTCACCAAAATGAAGCTTATATTCAATAATTTGAAAATAATTTATTATATTCTTACACTGGATATTAAAATAATCTAAGGATTACAGCCTTTTCAAGCTTTTAGTTTGATTTAATTACAGAGGTAATATTTTGAACAATGCTACTTTGCTTCTGAAGAAAATTTTAATAACTGACATTCAAAGATGACACAACACAATAATACAGCAGTGCCAAGAGAAATGCTGAGCATTTTAGACAGATTGTGCTGTGTCTGATCAGCCCACCAATTTAGGCAAGTTCTCAAAAAAAAACCACCCAAACCAACCAACAAAACACAAACAAACCAAAAACCCCACTCAAAAAAAAAAAAAGAACTCAAATGCTGGAAGGAACCTTAGCCAGAACAAACAGAACAGTTCTGCCCCTTGAAGTATAAAAGCTAGAGATAATGAAAAAAGAGCAGCTTAAAAACAAAACAAAAAGTCTGTATATCACAGATTAAGGGGAGAGACAGGGTTGCAGAACCTAAAGGTACTTGGAACTTGGTTTGATACTTCAAGGACATACTGATATTATTACATCCTATTTAACGTGATCACAAATGCTGATACTTGTTCAGATGGAGTCAAGGATGTAACTGAAATGTCTGCAGTGGAAAAGGTTATAAAATGGTGATAAGGGAAGCATTTTCATTACTGAATTCATTTTTACTGAATTTCAACATGAAGCTAATTGAATTTCCATCAGATGGGGATAAAATTATCTTAGGTCAAAGAAAATGTTTAATTCAGGTTTGGATTAATTGTCCCACACAAGAAAATTTCCAGTAAAATGAAAATACTGAAATATTACAGTGATCAGTTTGCTACAGAGTAGCAATATATTGTCAGAGGTATCCTGAGAAAGTTGTTGCACTTTGCATGGGCCATGTAAATATTCAGTGATGACAGCATTGAATTGCCAGGGTATGATCATAGCATGGAGGTATTTTCCTGCCAGCTCTTAATCAAACAAGAGAAGTGATTAGAATTTTGCTTCTCCACCTTC
>VZTN01025048.1:24338-89798 GCA_013400515.1 Erpornis zantholeuca
TTTCTCCACACACACACAAAAAAAAAAAAAAAAGAAAAAGAAAAAGAAAAAACCAAACAAAACAAAAAGTAAGCTTTTTTCTTTTGGCAAACTTTAAGGATGAAACTAAGGTTCTTTACAGGGTAGATCAGTTACTGAAAAGGAATAATGCAGTTGTGTAGTACAAAATCAAGCAAGTCTGCATCTCACATGGAGTTAGATCAAAGCAAGTGGGGATAAGACTATAAGTAATGGATGCACAACCTATCAAACATAATAATGGGGTTTATACATAGCATCAATTGCTCCTTGGTTTCAACTCTTCTTGGCTGGCTATAGCCACAGGTGTATGCTTTGTTGATGGGATGTAATGCATGAACTCTTTCTGAGTTTGATCGTGTCCTATCTTGGTTGCATTTTGATAATGCATTGTACTCTTCTAAAGAACTCAGACTTTAGAGACATTTATTGGAAAATTTATATCGAAAGTATATTTGAGATTTGAAAATATTTGACATACCTTTATATTGAAAAATATTCAGAATAAATTTGAAAATTTAGGAATTTCCAAGCTATGCTCACTCACCTGTGAATTAGTCCACTCCAAATAGTGCATATGCTTCAATTTATGTACTGATATATACTAGAAGAGCAGTGGTTTAAAGAAGCCTTCCCTCAGCATTGACAGCTGGTATGGGTGGATCCTCATAAGACTGAAAATACAACAATGAATAAGTGAATCATAGTATCATAAAAATAATAAGATTGGCAGAAATGTGTAAATCATCTAGTTTAACTCTCCATTCAAAGCAGATCAAATTTAAAAGTTAGCTCAGGTTCTCACCTAGTCCAGTTTTGAAAATCTGGGAGGACTTCCTCTCATCCTGTGTCCTTTTAGCTTTCATCTTGAATGCAAATATGAAATGTAAGAGCTCTGACCTGGCCTGAAATAAATCACAGAGAATCACCCAGTCCTCAGCAAAATTGAGGAATATGTTACAAGTTGAAATACACAAAAACAAAGATGTCATTACTAAGGATTCCTGAGAAAATAAAATAGGAGGTCATAAAGTGTGCTTAAAAATGTTGGAATGCCACCAAAAAAAGTCAAGGAGAGAAGTTATTCACAATTAATCAAATTAATAGATTTTGAATTTGTACTGTTTTCTTTTTGTATAAGTTCAGTGAGGTGCATATAGTAGTGGTTGCATATAGTATAGTTGCATGTTCCAAATGTTGTCAACTGTAAAACTGGATTATCATTCATGGGAGATAACAACTTTTTTGCTATGACTTCTTATTCTGAAAAGGAAAATTAACTCAAGATTTAGCTGTGATTACGTAAGAGATATGCAGGAAAAATTCTGATGGAGAAAAATTGAAATGTTTTTCTTCATAGTTTGATTTTTTTACCTGACCTATATTTTGTAGCTTCACATTTTAGATTCCTGGTGCATGAATTTTCAGTAACTCTAGTCTTTGTGGACTGCAATTTAATTTTTGAGGGAAGCATTCATTTCTGTCCTGCTGCTCTGTATAAGGACTAGGATTTTTTTTCTCAGCAAGTATTTGTGATCAAAGACAATTTGAGGG
Source organism: Erpornis zantholeuca (assembly GCA_013400515.1). Classification (NCBI taxonomy): domain Eukaryota; kingdom Metazoa; phylum Chordata; class Aves; order Passeriformes; family Timaliidae; genus Erpornis; species Erpornis zantholeuca. The sequence continues at coordinate 25,911 of VZTN01025048.1, forward strand.
TAGAAATTAAAAAAAAACCCAAAACAATAAAGCACATGTTAAACTTATACAGGGACCTTTTACATAATACTTTATTTTCAATTTTTCACTGTGCAGTCTTGGTAAATAAAGAAACAATGTAGTGCCTTCAGGATCTATGTGTCAAAGCACTGAGGCTGTATTTTAGGATTTTAACATCTGTGCCTTGCCTTGGCTTTACCTGACTGTTTCCAGATGTTTTTCTCTATGACTGAAACAGCATCAGTGGGAATGATTGTCATGTCTGATATCTAAGGGTATTACTTTTTCTTAACTTGAAGAGATGCACCCTCCTCAACTCAAGACCTGTGGCAAACCCTAAAAATACCAGAACTATTGAAAAAAAAATCAAAATATTTTAAAATGGGAACCAAATTAAAACACAGAGTTCCTTCCTTTACCACAGAGGTCTTTAGTGGAATTCAAAACCTCTGTGTATGCTTTTCATGTCAGAAAAAATTCCTTTTGGGAAACTGTTTGATCTTTTCTCTAAAAATGTGGGTTTGATAGCTGAAAGCTTGGTAGCTGAAAAGATTCAACAGAAAGGGTTTTGTGGTTTCCATGGATCTTCTGTGTAAATGCTTTTCAATTTTAAATGGCCCTCTGGGTTTGCAACTGAATACTTCTCGGAGACCAAGAAGATTTAATAATCAAAATGATATTATTTTTATTTAGTGTGTGGTTTCTTCATGTCTTAAACAAGACTGTTTGTCCTCTCACTTTGCCTGAGGATACATCTTGCTATAGCTGTGTGATTAGATTTTAGATACATGCAGTTGAAAATAAACCCAATTACCTAAATAAATGGAAGGTAGCAGTAAATTGTGATTAGCACATAATTGTAAACCCAGAGACATAGAAGCTTGAAACACTAAATGTTTAAATTTGGGGATGTAGCACCTAATCATTAACAATACTTTGAAGACAAGGCATTTATTTATTACCTTATTAGTAAAATTCTCACAAGCAGTTAGAATGCTTTAATACTTTTAAGTATTAATATTTAAAAGCCAATGGAGATACCTCCATGTATTTTCTATACATAGACAGTCTAAATATGTCTTGAGTATAGTGTATGGGTGTCATTTAAGTATATGCATAGGATATGCTGAACAGATCTAGAGGGAGGAAATTTACCACTGTTTTGTAAACTTCATAGGAAAACACATTATGTGGACATACATATCAACCTATCAAACGTGACTCTATCAAATATTAAAAATATGTATCTTGCACGGTGCCCATAACATGCATCATTTTGAAGTCTTCCTGAGAAGACTCGAACAGTAAGAACTCAGTCACTGCTGTGAGAGAAACCAGCTGGTGCATTCAGCAGTTTTACATACTGAAGTCTGAAGTTGTAATTTTCATTTTCATTGAAGAAAGACGGTTTGGGGTTTTCTTTGTAGAAATGGCAGCTTTCATGGGACAACATTAAATTTCCTAAACTGATTATTTTAATGGCCTGTATCAATCAAACAGGCTATAAAAATGCTTGAAATGTTTCAGAGGCAGCTGAAGAGATAAATATGCTTTTTAGCTTTCTTGCTACTACATTCTCTCTGTAAGTAGTAACACTAACATTCATCATTCAGGAATCAATAAACTAAAGCAAAAATTGTGGTATTAATCTAGAAAAGCAAGATATTTTTGAAAACAGTGAATTTAAGATTCCTGTTTGCTGAGCTTTGAACCATTAAAGTTCAAATTTTCACATTTTGCCAATAATTATCTGTAATGGAAAAATGGAAATGTATTCTTATTTATATTTTGATCTTAAAGAAACAGTTTGTTTAGGGACGTGTCTGTCGTTGAGACTTTTCGTGTCTAATAACTTGGCTGTAGCCGGTCTGAGATCGATAGCGATCATTAAACTTCTCTGGGCTCCACACGACTGGCTGGGCAGGTGAATAATGAAGATAAATACCTCGACAGAAGGGAAGGCTGAAGTTACAGAGAGATGGCATAACTACAGGAAAGATCAAAAAGGGACCTTGTAACTTTTTAGACACCAAAGACAATTGTAAAATTTATAGGAAATCAAATTTCAGTTTTTCCCGTGCCCACATAAAAATTCAGTATAGAAAGCTAAGATTCTTTCTCACCTGCCTTCTTAAAATTAAGCAGGGGCTTAATTTTGCATCAAAAGATACAAGGCTTGCGAAAAATGTTCAAATTAACACTGTAGTTTCTTTGGAAATGCACATCTTCAAAGCGTTTCTTGTATTTTTCACTTTCTTCTAAACAATTTTAGCTCCCTCTGGCACTTTGGGCAAAGATTTTGCCCTTTGCATAAGATCATTGACTTATATAAGAGAAGAAGGAAAAGAATACATGAATTTAGAAGAATAGAGTTAGCTCTAGAGCTATTTCCCAGGAGTTCCTCTATTTTCTTTTCATTGTCTGTTTGCACACATCTGTCTTAAATACTCAGACGTGCAAATCTAAGAGCAAGGAACCTGGGTCTACCAGTAAAGTCCCCATCTTCATTACTTCATTGCTTGTTTGGTCATTAATATTTTCTGAATAATTTTCTGCATGTACAGTGAAAGAGCTTAACAGAAAATAAAACTAAGAGTATTACTCCTGTGTTTCCTGTGAATCTCATGCAATTGAAATTATTTAGCTCTAACTTGGCAGTATGGCTCATTATAAAAATTAATGCTTCATAATATCTTTTTTTGATACAACAATTATACTTCATACCTAAATCCAAAAATATATCAAGTACTGAATAAATAGCCTCTGAATGAGCTCTCAAAGGTTCTTGTTCTGTGAAAGTTGAAAATAGTGTATTTTCAGCTGATCTGAAACTTTCAGAACTACAAAACAAGGACTTCAATGGTTTGCTTAATTTTTTTTTAAATTACTGCAGAAGAAATAACCTTCTTGAGAAACAAATGTTGCCTAAAAATCAAGTGTCAAAAACTCAGCAAGGCATGAAACACAGGGGAATTCAGGAAGTTATGTTGATGACTGCCATAATAAAATACGGGCTTGACATAAATTCCTTTTTAAAAATATGATTTAAAAATTTAGTAATAGGAGAACATAGACCAGAACCCTGACTGTGACTTTCACAGTCAAACCAAATTAAAATATATGTCCTCCTGTTAGTCATTTCATTTGTTTCCTTTGGCAGCGTTAATGAAATACCACCTCAAGTAAAACCAAAGAAATCCATATTTTCTGTTTAAAATGCAAAGTGGTTCTAGTGACAGTCATAGGACATTGATACTAGCATAAAGTGAACCAAGTATTAAATAAGTGACAATACAGGAGTACAGCACTTACTATCTTTACATGCTTTACTTTTCACTTTTATATTATATAAAATGCCATTGTCACATATAGGCTGCTATCAAAATTTCTTGTCTTGATGAGGGTTGATAGTTAATGGTTCTTTTCTCCCCTTTGAAAGGCAGAAGGACATCCTGATGGTAATTGACTTTCTAGAGGTGTACTGTAATGCTCAGTGAAGCAGTTGTGTTTGATTCAGTAGACTGGAACTGCAAAATTATTTCAGCTAACAGCTTTACGCCAGAGTAGTCAAATGCCTGGAAAAATGAGGTAGCAATGAATACCTCCAAACAAGAGTATCAGCCATTTTACTGCTAGAAATTAACTGTGGAAACGGAATTGAAAGGGCTGTTGTGTTCTCTAGGGATAAAATGATTGTGCAAATAAAGAATACTCAAAGCATGAGTATTATTTCTCCTCCCATGATTTCTCTCCAAGCATTACCATAAACAGCTTTCTCTCTATAAGCATTATTTTTTAAATTTTTCAAATATTGAATCTTTAAGAAATATTACTTAATGTATTTTCTTTCTCATCAACATGATGCTTAATATTTTACTTACTTCTTTCCTTCAGAAGTGCAGTCAGCATGGATTCCAACTTACCCTGACTTAAGTTATTTATTCATTAAATTAAGCAGGAATAGAAGTCAGTAGAGCTAAACTGCAGCATGGAATACACTGTAAGAATCATCTCTGTCTTTGATTTCCGACAGCCCCCAAGGCATTCTCCAATAAAGTACGGGAAAAAAGTCAAGGTGTCTCTAGCTTCTTAGATACAATAGCTCTTCAATTAGTCTAGCACACCAAGAGACAATGCAGTTATCTCTATGTAAATTAACCTCCTTTCTCTTTCTTCTAAATTTTCCCTGAACATTTTTTCGAGTTCCTGAATTCATTTTTTATCTTTTTGTTACATGCATTTTTATTTTTCTGTTCTCTCTGCTGGCTTAGACTGTCTCACATGGTCATGGTAAAGCAAACTGCAGCAGTACTGTCAGTCTCTAAATTCCTTTCCATCTGCAAAATTCCAGGTAAGACCTAAGTGCTACAGTGGCCATGAAGGGTGTTAACCAAGGAAAGTGAATATAAATCACTTCAGTGCAGGGACCACATCTCACCCTGCCTGGCAGTGCTTGAGACATCACCTGCCAGGGTGGGCAGGCAGAGATGCAGAATGAGTCCCCAGTGCTGTGGGCTCACAGCAGAGGGGTTTGGAGCTGTTTGATGGGTGAGCTTTCACAGCTTCTGGCACTGACTAACATTGTCCCACTTTATTGCCCAGGTTCCCATGACTCTTTAAGGACAGATGAAGAAGAGTATTTAAAGTCTTTTCTTGTGGCCGATTTTAATAAAAAAACAGAGACTAGTTTTGTCAAATACAGGCCTGGACATCTTAAGCTGGGCAAACAAATCTGCAGAGACTTTCCTTAATCAATTTTTTCAATTCATCTTTCTGTGGTTTAGTGTCTGCCTCTAAATGGAAAAGATTATGCATATAAGGACATTATGATGATTAATTAATTAATGTTTGCAAAGCTCTTAAATTGCAATAGGATCTAGAAAGGGGTATGTATAAAATAAATTAATAACTACCTGTCTAGTGACCTTTGTTTCTTCTGTGCCGAATTAGTGAAATGTCTTCTGGAAGACAAAAAAGTGAACTGTGAGCAGGCAGTTAAAGAGAATAACAATAAAAGGCACATAAAAGGTGATAAATGGGGTTTTCACACAACCCTACTTCTGCTATTATTTACCATTTAAAGCTTGACTCACAAAATTAAAGCTTATTTTAGCATTATTAGTAGATTCTTTTTCCTTTTTTTATTTGTATTCTCCATATTTAGATCTCTTTTGCAGACAGGGAAAAGGTCTGAAGGAAATATATGTTATTCCTCTTCAAAAAGGTCATTAAGAAAAACAAACATGGTATTTGTCAATATGTCTGTAAGTCGAGACTATCTGGGAATAGGATTTAAAATTGTTGGGGTTTTTTCTAAAAGGAAAAGTATATTCTCAAAATCCCATAATTTCTACAAAGCCTTATTTTTATTTTATCAAAATTCCCAGGAAAAAGGATCACAAAATGATTTGATGAATGAAAAATTCAGGAAGAAAATTAGAAAATCAAGCTCATAAATTCAGCTTTCTACAGAGCAGCTACTTATCTGTCTTCCTGCCTCCTTGGTACTTGAACTGTGGCATCTGGTTAGCTCAGAACTTAATGACCATTTTCTATATGGATTATTTTCACAGAGATGTTAAAATCAAATCCCAGCTCAAGGAAGAAGAAAAGGGAAAGTCATCTTGCTGTGCCCCTTCTTTTATTTTGATGTTTATTTTGCAAGTGGCTAGGAGATTGACATCTCTTCCTATATTAACTGTGCCCTAAACATAAGTAAAGCGAAACTGATTTTTTTTATTTTTTGTACTGCAGGCGGAAAATAAATTAACGCTTCAGTGGTATCTTTATATGTATCTAAAATGTACCTTTATAGATTTGTGCATGCAGAGAGGAATAAAGTTAAATATATGTACATTTTAATCAGGTAATATCTGTAATAGAGACTATTCGAAGCTTTTGAATCACTTCCTGATACACTGCCATTTTGCCAGCCTCTGCAGAAAAAATCCTTATAGTCAATCTTGCATTGCACCCATAAAGCCAAGGTCTGGTCCTTTTTTTGGAAAAATTCAGAGTCAAGGTTCTTACTCTGGGAAAACCTGGGGCTAGAAAATAGCCAGACACTCAAGCAAGATATTCATCACTGGGCAGAACTCTTCTTTTACTTGGTGACTTACTGAGTAACATTTATGGAAATAAACTTAGCGGAATATACTGTATGTTAAGTTATCAGAATGGATGGTGCCTTCAGGCTATTGCAGTCATTCTTGCTGACATTATCCTGTTTCTATCAGATTGGCCTTGTAGCTCCCAGTATTTCGTGGTAGAGTTTGCCTTACAAGAGGAGCTCTTGCTGAAAGGAGGCTGGGAAAAACAGTAAGGCAGGATGTCAACAGAGGGGCATCACCTCAAGCAGTGTCTGCTGCTCTGTTGGGGGCCTGTTTGTGTCAGTGCACGCAATAAAAAATATTGTGCTTGCTGCTCTCAGGCAGTCTCTGCAACAGAAACTTGGGGGTTCCCTGTAATGTTCAAGGAATGTGATTCCTCCCCTTCAGATTGCTGCCCCCCATTTGCTCGTGGCAGCACAGCCTGGTGCTCAGGCCCTGGGTGTTGCTGCACTGCAGCAAGAGGTGTGAGTGCGTCCTGCTGAGGCCTACCAGGCTAGTTTTAATCTAATTAGCTTGGATAGCAACGTTAGTGAAGATGTGATAGAACGAGCTTCAGTAAATAAATGTATGCTGGTGTAAAAGCCTGCTAGGAATCATCAGGGACATCCCTGGGTGGCCAGCAACAACAATGTACAAATTTGAAAACCTCTTCCCAAGGGCTGTTGAAGCAATGGCTTGGCAGTTGCTTCAAAGCCCCGAATCATCCCACAGATAATTTACAGTTTTCCCTGTAAAACAGTTTGAAAATATTATGTAAGTTAACTGCTTGTCAAGATAAAATTTTAGCTGGAAAATAAATTTTAGTCTTCTCCCTGGGGTTTCCTAGTCTTTTAAGGATTTGCGTGCATGGCTATCACGACTACAGCCAGTCTCTCTGTGTTGTCTGCCTTCTTCATTACAGTCACATTGCTCTTCTTGCTGCTGCATAGAGGAACCTGAGTATCATTGTCTGTGTTCTTGAATGGTAGAAGAGTAACATGAGCAGATGAAATTGGCTCTGGGTTACTGCATGTTCTTTTTTGAAGAAGAGGCAGCCCACTGGTAATGAGAAAAATTAGAAAATTAACTCAGAAGTAGAAAAAGTAATTGGAAGACAAAAGCTGATTACTCAACCAAAGGATATAGACCTTTAAAGTGTTAAAACTGTAAGATAATCTTAAGAGGAAATAGTAAATTTAAGTTAGGCAAACATTATAGGAAAAAGATTGATTTTTTTTTAAATAAGAAAATATTTTTGGGGTGAGGGGAAAAGATGGTTAAAAAGCCTGTATTTGCTCAGTCTACAAGGTTCATGTTTCTGGTACAGCTTTATTACTGCTTTATACTGTGAACAAGCTTACTGGACAAGAGCATCACCCCTTACTTTTTCCCTCTCATATGGCTGAAAGACACCAACAGTTGTCTGCAACAGCATAAGAAGCAGAGCCCAGCATCTCTCCAGTTAAAACCCTTACACTTGGACCACTTTAACTGGGCTGGAAAACCTGTTGTGTGAACAAGCTCAGGTGGTGCTATACCAAATAGCAGTGAATGTTGGTTTTAGGGCTGCGCAGGGAATAGCACACAGGGGCTGCTCCACATGTCAGGCATTGGCAAGGCTCAGTGAATACTGGGAAGGCACCACCCTAATCCAGGGTTCATTCAGATAACACTGTGTTCTTCTTGCCCCTGCTTGGACTTGAGAGGGGCAATTGGGTTTCTTGGTCTTGCAGACAAAATCCTAGATGCCATGATTTGCCCAGTCCCTTCATGTACAGTAATAGAGAGGTGCCTTGTGTGCAAACATAGGATGGGAGTTAAGGAATCTCATTTTCTGTGTGGCCTTGAATGCCTAATGTTTCCTTGTTTTCTCATCTGTACAACAGGGACAATATTGTTTATCAACCACACAGGGGGCTGTAAGGCTAAATTAATTAATGTTAAAAACCTTTTGATTCTCTTAGATAAAAGGTTTTGTAGAAGTATGAAGAATAGCTATTTATTATCTACATTTTGTCACTTTTTATTTATGCCCTATTAATTCTACTGCAGCTTTTTCTTCAGAATTATTTGTCCTATTATCTGATCTGCATGAAAGGAAGAAATTGATAACAACTAATGATTGCATTGAAAGTAGTGTTTGAAAAGACTGGTCTAAATTTATTCATTTCAAGTGCACTTCCTCACAACTAACATGCATATGAAACTTTTTGATCAATGTTTCTTTTTTTTGGTGACTTTGCAATATAGTCTTTTCTTATATACTGATATTCTTATATACTGTTTAAAGTATCCATGAGCTCACACAAATGGACAAGAGTATGCACTTCTACTCTTACAATTAATTTACGTTCTTTGATTGTATTTACTGTTCAAATACAATCTTTGTATTTTTTGTTCAGTCTATTTTAATCCTATTCCTCTCTTGCTGACTTCTATTCAACAACTTGTATTTCTCTTCACCCTTCCAGAATCCTGAACCCACCAATGCAGAATCATCTGTATATGCCATCATTTCTATTTGTTATTTGCTATTTTCAATTTTTTTTTATTTTTTTTTTTCCCAGTGAGGCAGGGCAGGCAGTGTCCTGTGCTGGGTATCAGTACAGTGCACCTCAGGTACACCAAAACATTTGACTTCACCTTGTGTCGTTTCTAGAATGTATTTTCTTGCCCTTAGCCCTGAGCCACCACAGGAATTTGGCCACATTTCTGCAGCACTGTGTAGCTAAGTGCTTCCCGAACATCTGTTGCTACTGTTGTGTTCAGCAGCCTGCTTAGTGTGAGATGTAAAGCAGATTATCTAACACCCAAATACTGGTTTGTCTGAAACTTTAGATAAGAATTGATTGATATGTATGTATCCAATCTGTAAAAAGTGGTGGCACTGCAAAAAATGGAATTATAGGTTGCATTTTAGGTAAATTCTATGGTGTAATCACTTCAGATGAGTTAGAAGTGCAGTTTCCTGTACTTGCTTCTGTACTCCTATTTTTTCTGCTCCTTACTATTTCTTAGATAAATTTGGATTAACTTTTCTATGGCTCATTACTGTACCCTAGTCATTTCCTGAATTTCAGAAATGCCATTGAAGATGTCTTTGTTAAAAATAATAATAAGCTATTAAGATAGCTTATTCAACATGCTCATGTCAAAAGATATTTACAATCATTAAACTGCAGTGAATGAATGGATTTTGTAGAAAGCCAGCTTGTTCATTGGAATTTGTTGAGCTCTTCAAAATAAGCTAAGTTGAAGAAAAAATGTATACTCAATGACTTTGAATTTATAAAATCTGAAGGGCTTCCTGATGAATGCAAAATATGATTTTCTCTGGTCTGTTTACAATATTGACCATTAGGACAAAGATTGACTGTAAATACTAACATGAAATTTTCTGAGGCCTGACCCATAATTCTGCTTTGGAAGGAGGTGGGAAAAGAGGTTAAGACACCCTACATGTAATTCTCGGCTTGAATTAAATGCTGATTTATTTAATCTTACTATTACTCTGTTTGTATAAAAAAAATCTACCTTGCAATAACTGAAATTTCCTAATATTTATAATACATTATAGAAGGCTAGTGGCTGGATTGGGAATGTGTCCCACACATTCCCAGGTTCCCCTTAGACCTGATGGGCAGCACAGCAGCAGTGACTGCGAAGTGTCTGTATCCCTGCGTGCTGCATCCACACCAAAGAAGTGGCTTGAAATTGAAAGAAACTAATTTTGTCTGCTGACAGAGGAGCATCTGGTTAAGCCAGGAGATGAGTCAGGATCTCAGAGAACCAGCTGAGCTCCTAGGTGCAGTGGAACATTTTCCCTTTGGCCACCGAGCAGCATCGCTCCCAGCTGCAGGAGTGGGGGCTGGTGCTCTCTGCCTCAGAGACCACAGCGCTGCGAGTGCTGTGCTCCAGGCTTAATTCTGTGCTTTGCTTATATAGATGGAAAATGTGATGGAGGTTCATTTTGCTGAATTTGGACGTAGGCATGAGGACGTGAGGTCCCCTGAGACTTTAACGTAGCCTAATGATCCTCCATGGTAATGACTGCTGCCTCCAGGTAGTTCAGTGGCATTTAACCAGCTGAAGGGGTGTGAAACTCAGTGCTTTCTGTCTTACAAGTCTACAGAAAGATCAAGTTTTCGTATCTTGCTGAAGCCTTAGAAGTCCTCATTTTAATGCATTTGCAAGGCTGGGTATTGAAAGAGTGAAGAAAAGTAAGGTGTATGCAAAATCCTCCCAGATTTTCTTCAGATTTTTTCCTGTGCAGAAATAAATCTAAACATTCTACCAGGCAGACTGCCCCTGTTGTCTTTGGCCAACTGAGCTTCCTTTCTTTCATCATGTGGGAGATAGGAAAATGTTTCTGTGATTTCACTGAATTTCCCTGGGAATATTCTTATGTTAAAGTGAATAAAGCTGCTTTGCCTGAATATTTTAAACTTATAATGCTTACATATTTAATAACTATCGAATATAAATATCTAGGTGAGGGGAATAACTTTATTTGGGATTTAGGTTCTGTCATTAGACAATGTTTTGTTTTTCATATTACTTCAACAGTAGCTACATTTACTAAAATTGTAAATCAGGAGTTTGTTAAAAGTGGGTCCATATAAATATTAAATATTAAGCTTTCTGCTCTTTGCTTCACAGAGTACAGTGCTTATTGTGACAAGACTTCATTCTTTGCTTTTCTGGTTTTAAGGACATGTTTAGTGTTTCAGCAACATTTTATTCCCAAAATACCTCAGGAAGGTACAGTTATTTTAAAAGTATTTTTGACTACAAGTCAGGCAAATTAAAATATCAGTTATTATCTCTCAACAGATTTTACCTGATTAGTGGTGGAGTTCCATTCATTATATGTGGGATTACAGCAGCAACCAATATCAATAATTATGGGATTGAAGGCAATGCACCATAGTAAGTATAAACTACTATCATATAACTTTTAAGGAAAACATTTTTTTTCTTATCCCAGTAAATGTAGCTGACTTCATAAAGGGTACAGGTATGCAATTTGGATGATGTCTGTTACGGAATTTTATTAAATACTATCTGTCAAAGAGCAATGTCTTAATCTGGAGTTTGCCACTTCACCTCCACCAATTTGACTCCATTACTGGCAATAAAATCACCTTTCATTTACAGAATTACTCTTTATTTACATCTGAATAAGTGAAAGATATTAAAAATACCTAACGAGTAGCATATCTAATGCAGCTATTAATGAATTAAATAATTTCATTTCATTATCTACCTTGATTTGATATCCTTTGGGTGACTTAGAGCAATTTACAAATAATGATGTAAGAAGAACAAGTATAAATCCCTTCCCCACCTCCTCCACTCCCATCCATCCATTAAAACCCAAATACTTTGTATTTTCACCACTTGGAAATGTTCCAGTCACAATGTCTGGCAATCCTGACATAATCCTCTCATGTCCTTGTGTGTAGGTAGGTGTTCAGTAAACCTCCACAAGCTCTCCAGGCATCACATTGTTATTAGTTCTTGGCATGAAGCATGAGGTATCCATAAGTACATTAAGTCTTTCCATAAAAGCATAGCAGAAAGTGAATTAGACTGCAAAGTTAAATACAGTGTGTATAACAGATCAGCATGGCAGGGACTGGCACACTAATGGATATTTTAGTACTCTGGCAGCACTAATACTCCAGAGGACATCACTCTTAGTTACTGCTTCGAGCATCTATTGTAACACCCTTGAAACTGGTTATGTTCTGGGCATGAAAAGTGGCAACCAAGGAGAATGGTTCATAAGTGAGCATCTGGCTCCTTAAAGACATTTTTGTAGGTAATTGAAATTTAAATTCCAAGAACAAATCAGTGCCTACCATGGCTAATTGTTTGCTCTGCCTAGGGCCCAACTCATATTCATATATTTATTCAAAGTTATCCAATTAAACAACCAGTTTATAATCAACAGTGTATTACAAAACTCTATTATTTATGTTCATAAATATGAGACATTTTTCATTTTGGTGCAGTTATTGAGGCTATACTTCTTTAATCATGTTAATGTTGCAAATCAATATCTGGTGCCACAGAGTGCACAGAAAACAAGAAACAGAGGAGAAATGGTTATAAGACTGAGTAAAAAGACAGCTTCTAATTCTACAGCAGCATAGTGAGTTCTGTGCCTTATTCATTTTTTATGATATTAGTAAAGTAAATGTAGATGCACAAACTTGAACTTTTTTTATGAAATAGATTTTGTAAGTGATCCACAATGAGATTCTACTTGAAATAAGAGCATCCCATGAGACTGTTCCACTCGGGAGCATTTTGCTCTCCACTTTGCATCAAATATGCAGCATTCAAATATATTTCAAGTGTTCACGTAGCTTTGTGTTCTCTGCTTACCCAATTAAATATAGGCGGTAATTTACCTATGCTTTCACAAATATCTTTCAGGGACTCTTTTCTTGTGTCTGTTTAACACCAAATTATATACTCTTTGGAGTGTTTCTAAATTCATTAATACATGTATGTATGTTTTTGTTTATGGTTCAGGTTTCAAGAATTCAAAGTCATTATTCTGCAGTTTCTTGCTGTTAAGACCCAGTGGGACTGTCTCTATTTAGCTGAGAGGTTCTCAGCCTGGGAGGAAAAGTCATTCTGCCCTTTTTATAGTAACTTGTAGATAATTCCTGGCTTGACAAGAATCTGATATCAAAAGTTTTCTCACTGGAACTGGAGTAACTGCAACTAATCACACATGCCTAAATGAATATGAAGTGTCACACAGTGTCATTTTTAGAGCTGGAGTCATAATGACAGATCACCTGGTCTGTCTTTCTGACCCAGTGGGAAATTAGCTATATCCAAACCATTCCTGACAGTTATTTATCTGAGGTACTTTAAATGCTCCCATAATGGATAGACCACATTTCATTCCAACAGCTTATTATCCTAATTGTTCTAATAGCTAAGAAACTTCTTAAAAAATCTAATTTAGATCTTTCTTGCTGCAGTTTAAGCCCATTACTTCTTGCCCAAGTCCAAGAGATAAAGTAACTTATTCCTCTTTCCAGAAATCCATGCAATATTTAGGATATAAGAACATAATAGCAGCTGTACTAGGCTCTACTGCCAGCTCAGTTCCCTGTCCGTAACCATGGCTAAAAGGAGATCATAGAGAAGAGTCAAAACTAGGCAAATATTCCTTCTCCATCTAACCCATGTTCTGCCAGTTTCCATCTAGGATTTCATTAGTGTTTTCTTCCCCGTGTTTGCTCAGTCAGATCATTCATCCTTAAGACAGTCCTCTTAGACTCATACTGGCCTGTGAGCTAATTTAAGCTGCTCTAAAACAGTTATGGTTATATTATTTAAAGCCTAGCAAACCATGATCATGCTACAGTGATATGCTACCAAGGTAGCATAATCACAAAGAGACCATCAGTTTCCTTAATTTTTCTGAGGACATTCAAATTGACATGAGTGAACTCCCAGGAACTCTAGAAACAATGCAGAATTCAGAAATTGCATTAATCTTTTGGGTCTGCTCGCTGCAGAAAGTGGTGACAGTTCAACTGGAAGTCTTTTTTCAGCCTCTCTTGATACTCTCAGGCTGTTCTCTGGCAAGAAGAAAGTTCTCTAAGAACAGTCTTCAGGCTTAAGAATTTGTAGGAATGTTTGTTGATACAAACCACTGAAATATGTACATTTCTATTGCTCACATACAGTGTATAAACTATGCCTCATTTGCTTTTTAATCAAAATATTAGTGCTGACATTTTTAATAGCAGAAAAAAGGGTTGATATAAATGGTCTTTTACTTCATTGCAATTCCAGAGTCTAAACTGACCTACATTTCTTGGAAAATTTCATTTTTAATATTCTGTAAATTATCCCATATATTCTATTCTATTAAAAATTAGAAATTGATGCCTCAGCTTAATTAATATTGAAGGCACACTCCCCCTCTTTCCACAGAACTTCTGAGATACTGTTGTGTCATATCAGTCAGAGATTGATCAGTTGTCCCTCACATCTAATGGGCTCTGAAATGTTCTTGACTCTCTCTTTTTGTTGTTTTCAGTTGCTGGATGGCCTGGGAGCCCAGTCTCGGTGCTTTTTACGGGCCAGTGGCATTCATTGTGCTGGTGACCTGTGTTTACTTTCTCTGCACGTACGTGCAGCTGAAGCGCCATCCTGAACGCAAGTATGAGCTAAAGGAAAAGACAGAAGATCCGCAGAGAATGCCAAGTACTGATGTGGGCCACAGTCATATTACAGACCCTGTGTCCGTTCCCCAGGCAACCTGCCCCATGATTTCTTCTTCCTTATTGGAAAATGAGCATTCATTTAAGGCTCAGCTTCGAGCTGCAGCATTCACTTTGTTCCTGTTTACTGCCACTTGGACCTTTGGAGCACTTGCAGTATCTCAAGGTCATTTCTTGGATATGATATTTAGCTGTCTTTATGGAGCCTTCTGCGTGACCTTGGGCCTTTTCATCCTGATCCATCACTGTGCAAAGCGAGATGATGTGTGGCATTGCTGGTGGTCCTGTTGCCCATCCAAAAGAAACACCTATTCTGTGCAAGTTAACGTGCGCCCCAAGGTGAACGTCAATGGCGACACTCAAGTTCACGCGCCTTGTCTGCAGGAATCGCCGTGTCCCAACAAGTCGGCTGTGTTTAATCACCCAGCAGCGAGCCACTGCAAGCTCACCAACCTGCAGGCAGTTCAGAACCACGTTAACTGCCTGTCACCCGTGACGCCGTGCTGTGCAAAAATGCACTGTGATCAGCTGCTTGATGACGAAGCTCACATCCATGTCCACAGCGAGGGAACCTTCAGACCCAATATGCACATTCATAGATGTCTGAAAAGCAGAACTAAGCCACGTTACTTCAGTCGGCACAGGTCTGCAGGGGAAAGGGAGTATGCCTATCACATCCCCTCGAGCATTGACGGCAGCATCCACAGCTCCCACACAGACAGTCCCCACAGCACACACGAGAGCCAGTCAGGTCACAGACGGGCCTGCTGCTCCAAAAGTGATCCATACCCCACAGTCAACCAGCCCGAAAGTAGCGACGCTAGTACTGTGATATATAGTTGTGGTAAAATGCCAGAAAGTGACACTGTGCACCATCCAGCTCACTTTGAAATGCACCCACGGACACAGTCGTTGCCATTTAACACAACAAATCACAACGGAATTCTCAAGGGAAACATGCATGAAGCCATGATATACAGCTCAGATAGTACAGGAAATATCAAAACTGGCCCTTGGAAAAATGAAACTACTGTGTAGTTCGCGGGCCATCATAATGTGTTTTTTGCCCTAAACCATCATTATATTTGTTTTTATTCCAAGAGAAATACGATGATTTGTTTGTGTATCTCATCAGTAAATTGCACAGCTTTTCATTTCCTTAATAAGTGTCAAAAAAGAGGGATAGTGACAGTTTTAAAGTGAAGTTATTTTTAAAAGAAAGTTATAAAGTTACTCTGAAAGGTAATGAGAAAATGAAGTCTAGACAATTGAATAAGAGAGGCAATATCCTTTTGTTTTATAGAATGTTTCTTTAGAAACATAATTTTCATTCATTGTTTTCCTTTTTTTTCTGTCTTAACTTCAGACACTTTTTATAAACATATCAGCATCTTGAACTTTTACTTATTTATTTTTGTAGAAAAATATTATTACTGTGCCATGGATTTTAATCAGAAGTGGCTATGGTAGAAACGATAAACAGGATTTTATAAAATTGCAGCTTTTTAGATATACAAAAGTGATACTGCCTCTAAAAATCTTCTGTAGCATATGGCCTGTAAAGTCATGTAATGTACAGTCTCTGTTCTGTCCTTTTTCTTGTTGGAGAGAAGTGCTAGGTAATGTCTCTGTTACATCTTTGGTGCTGTATTGGTTGTATTTTGCATGACATATGTCAGGATATACCATTTGCTGTTTTCTAGTGTTACATGTGTTTAAAAAAGAACAAAAAAAAGTGTTGTACAAGGCTGTGAAAAACCCTATTGATATTAATCTAGAGCATTATAAATCTACAGGAAAAAAAATCACTCTGCACTAGTTTAAGTGGCACAATCCTTTGTATAAGGTTATATGATAGCTTTGATAAGGGTCCACTCTAATGTCTTTACAGAGCATGCACTACTCATTGTACGTGGCACTGTGCGGTGTAATAGCAATGTCTCAACAAGTTTTACACTTCTTTGTAAAGTATGCCTTTTAAACAAATCTGTAAGCTGTTCCATGGTAACCTTTCCACATCTATTAAGGTAGAGCAGTTTTACCATTAACTCTTTGAGGACTACAGTTATTTTCGTAAAGTAGCTTATTCTAGTTCAGAGTTACTGTATATATGATATTGTCTATTTAGTTACATGATCAATGTAGTCCGGAGTTGTCAGGAAAGGGGAAGTTCAGTAATTTTCTAAAAACACACCTTCTTAGAATCCATCCATTGACTTCACCACTTGCTTTCTGAAAACCCATTTCCTCCTCTAGCAAATTTCAGATTGTCTTAATCCTTTAATGCAAATTTGACCTTCAGAGAAGTTCTTTATGTTCATGATTTCTGCTGAATTGTAGGGCATTCCAGGGTCAGTAGCATTCTCTATTAACAAGGCTCTTGGCAAGATTTTTTCGTGTTTCCATGAACATCTGGACACAAAGCATCAACTCACAGTACAGAACTGCATCAGAATTATCCCTACATGAAATAAAACCGCTTTTTACAATTAGGAAGGGTACAGAATAATAATAGATTTCAGAAAGTGAATGGGAGCATAGAGCTGTGAGAAAAATGTCTACAGTGGAAAGTGAACAGTGCATCCCGAAATGAGAGAAAAAGCACAATTCTGTATGGCCACACAAGAAAGTTTGCTGTGATGTCTTCACACAGACTTATGTAATTGCTGCAGAGAGGAAATAGAAAGTTCAATTGAGAGACCATCAGTCTGTGATTCTCTGTATAAGTGGCAGAAATCTTCACATACTTCAGCCCCATATTTTCCTGTTATTAGCAGTTTATTAGACTCTACCTTTTTTTTAATATGTAGGAATAAATTTCCTAATAGTGTACATAAAGATGACAATTATAATTGTTAGAATGTTATAAAAACATGTAAGTCAGATGAATGTGTTCTGCAGTGTTGCAGGTGGGAATTAGTACTCAAAGGGTTAATGCTCAGTATCTGAGTGCAAGAAATCTTGTTTTTCTGTATTTTTGTAAATTTGAAATATATATTGTAAACTCCAGCAGTGCAATGTATCCATCTCAGATCGTGTATTTTTAAGAGGTAAGCAAGAAGAATGCACTAGGTGGTTGTCAAGTTTTAAGCCAATATTCAACAGTTTCATGACTGCTTCTTTAGCTAATACAAAAAAAAAAAAAAGACAAAACACTGAGCTTTATTATGTATATGCTGTATATGCTTGAACTGTCTCTAAACTAAAATACAGTATTTTTCTTTGTTTGCATATTGAAATATTTTCTGTTTCATAATTGTTTTCTTTTAATATTACTTTTACTCATTCCACATAGACAGTGAGCCCTGGATAAGCATAGACATAATGTGAAATCCACTTCTCTGTGTCTCAGCACTGTGTATATGTATATTCTGTAACAGTAAAATTCTAGGAGGTCTGTAGACCATTATGCAAAATATCACACACACACACAGAGCCAAGATGAAATACTCACTCTGCAAGAATCCACTCAGTAAGCTCCTTTATTCAGCTTGTGTTTTAATCACCTCTGTTATTTTGTCTGAGAGGCCAATTCCATCTTCATAATGGCTTACAGAAAAATAAATAGGTGCTGCTTTCCACAGAATATCTTACATGATAAAACTCTCTGGAATTCAAACGTAAAATATTAAAACACTTTTCTTCGTGTGTTAAAAATTAATTTAGTGAATATTTCTGGGCTAATTTGGAAGAGATGTGTTATGCAATAATCTGTTTGCATATTATTTTTTCAGAAAATATACAGTATATCTACAGAGTAGGAGACATGATATTAAATAAATATAAAAATGTTTTGTAACATCAAATTTGACCAAAATACTTTTTATGCTATTGACTTTTTTTTCTCCTTAAGATAAATGAGATAATTTCAATGCTTTGGAAGTCTGGTTTTGATTTATTGTGGGGTTTTGGTCTATTATAGTCAGTGAACCATTACTACTTTGCCTGATTTTCTTCCCTATAAAAATAAAGTCAACGAAATAACCAGAGTATAAGAGATGTATTGTCCTAGTAAATTCCTCACGGACACACATAACATATTTTAAAATCAGTTTTCATTTTGGTAATTCATTGATGAAAAAATGATTGAACAGATTTTACTGTTCACTTTCTGTCCGAGATTAAGCAAGAGGAATTTCATCCAAAAAGAGATAATTTTCAGAGAATGATGCAATCAACAGAAATCTGAATAGCTGCTACCAGGATAAAAATATGCTCTTGCTGTAGTGTTGTTCTCTGCATATAGAAATTCCAGCTTTCATGACCGAATTTGAAGTCACATAGGCTGTTTAGAGGAAGAATTCCTACCCAGCCTCATACAATGAATTTGGGTGTAAAAATAAAGCATACATTTTTGCACATTATGTCTGGTCATATGTGTCGTTCCCAAGAAGTCTGTTGATGGTGTCTGCTCTAATGTGACCGAGCAGTCGCTGTCAGTGGCCATAAGCAGCTGTTCTCCCTCACCACACAGCTGCCTGCCAGCTACCCTGTGAGCACTGCATCCAGATGTTAACCCACCACGGGAGCTTCACTAGGGCTATAAAGTGTTCATCCTGTCTGAACCAAAGCAAAGTCTGTGCTTAAAGCAAAGTCATGGCCACCTCTGATGGACAGCACAGGCAATTGGGCAGCCTCCACCTGAATGCTAAGTGTTGAATGCAGATAAATGCAATGGAAGTGGATTTTAGCCGTTTTAAGTCCTCCTTCCTCCATCTCTCTAAAGTATCTGCCTAGTAAGTCTACTGCCTGCAGATATCTACCAAATCCAAACAAATGGAGGCAAAATTAGACAGTTGACCAAAAATTTCTGGTTAGCTGAAGTGAGTGAAACAGCACAACCTTGTTAACAATCCGAGAAGCCCAAGCTGGAGAAAACAAAGCTACTTCAGGTTGGTTATGTGTGGAGATGTGGATCTAAGCATCCTGGATGCCTGAAGATCTGAAATTACTCTTGTGCAGACACTGCTAAGACTTACAAAGCTGATTTCAACTCCACAGTTTTGGAAGTGGCTTCCACTGTAAATTATATGCCTTTCTACAATGAAGAGATTATCTGACATCTCACTATTTGGGAAAAAGTAAGTTGTCATCATGATCAGGCTAGTGACCTTTTTATCATAGGATCTTCTTTGCATGGAAGCAAGAAAAAGAGACCACCTGTACTCCCACTGAGCTTTTGTTGCCTATGAAAAGAAATGTCAGGCTGATGAAGACATTGGCAGCTCAGCAGCTTCCTTGCCAGAACATAAACTCAAGTTCCTGTAGCAGCATCCTCCAATTTGAAAGAAGCTGTTGAATGCAGCTGGATCAATCAGAATTCATTGGCTGAATTTAAAGGCTGGCTGGCTGACTTCAGTTAACCAATTTCAGTAGTAACTTGGTGCTCCAGGCAGCTTTTGCTTGCTTAGTTAATGCTACAAGAAAGGGAGCTTTTGGTTTGCTTGGTTGGTTGGGGTTCTTTGCTGTGCCCAGCTGACTATTACCTAATTAGCAATTGAATAGCTAAGAAGAAAACTTACTCTACAAATTATTTTGACTATAAGCCATGGCTTTTTGTTCCCTGTTAGAGGGTGTGTGTAGGTCCAAGTGAATCCCTATTCCCTCACCTGAGTTCTTTCAGGAGCCAAACAAGCAAGCCTCAGTGGATTCAGGACAGTATTAGAGGGCTCACTTCTCTGCAGGGAGGGTTGAAATTTGGTTTGCAAACTCCAGAGCAACTCAACCTCGAACAAATATTCTGCCTTGAAGTTGTGCAGCTGGCCATGCCTCTGAGGTAAGGGGTTCTTTGTAAACACGGTGTCTGCATACCCCATAGGTACTGCTGTCTCTTTACATTTTGATCTGTTCAAATTGTATAGTGCCTTGCAGTCTGAACAACAAAATGAGTGACTGTTCCCATCAACCCATCACTCTGCTCCAGCTGTTTGCCTTAACCTGCAGCACACTGCCAGGCAAGATCCTCCAGCATGCTCAGTGTTTGCATTCATTCCTTTATTTTGTTTCCCAAGGTACTCAATAACACCTGAGGAAGGCAGCCAGAAACAGCTTATTTTGGGACTAGGGGAGATTTCTGGGAGAAAAGAAAGCAATGAAACAGATTATTCATATTCTTCTCACACTACTTTTGTTAGCCCATTTGTTAGTGAGCTGCAAGCAGTTACAGTCACTTATTCCCTGGTTCTTTCCATTGCAGGACCTTGTTCTCCACTAATTAGAACATAGCTGAAAGTTAACCATGTAGCTTGATTTATGCCCTCAGCAATTAGTGCCCTCAGATGGATGATTTTAGAGTTCAGCCAAAGCAGCTGCAATGTTTTCAGAAAAGAGGTTTGATGAAAGAATGTCTGTCCACAATAACACCTTTCAGCAATTTTATAATAGTTCTATCTTCAAGGCCCATTATTTGAAAACATTGAGAAGTATGGTCGTTACAAGAAAAGAGCATCTTCTGCTGTTCAGTACAGATAATTGAGCCACTAAAAATACCACAGTATTTTACTGTGAAATGTGTCCCTTCTTAGGATGTGTATGCCCTGACTGGGACCACACTCACAGATCTTGTGCTGCTGCTGCAAGCCCTAGGGCCTCTAAAGGACCTGCCCTATAAATGATTTACATCAGCAGCCCTGAGCTAGGATTAGGATTGAAAACAAGGGGCCTTGGTTCTCATGTTCACTGCCAAATGCTCCAGCTTTCCTCCCCTTCAGAGGCACTGTGATGGAGGAGGGAACTGACTGAGGGAGAAAAATTTAGTTGGGCTAAAGGAAATCAAAGAGACTGAGCTTAAAGCAGTGGATCGAGTTGAATGGAGCAAGCTGATCTGAAGGAGAGAGGTTGGTGTGAGTAGGGAGCTGCAACATGCCAAGGCAAGGCAAGGCACAAAATTTTAAAAAGAGACTTAGAGGCGGGAAACAAATTGAGACCAAACTGATCATGGGAGAGAGGAGGAGGAGGAGGAAGGTGAAATAATTATGTCCTTGAATCTTTCTAGGTTGGGTATGAAAGCCAAGCTCCTCTGCCATCAGTAAATACCTGAAAACCCACTAGAAAAATGGCTATTCACTTAAAAGGTTGTCCTCATACAAAATGACTGTATTAGTGCTGTCAGCTATTCCAGTAATGTGTCAGAAACCTGGGTATTGAATCACAGATGCTCAAAGCTGTTGATTAACCAGATATTTCATGTCCCACATGACAGAATATCTGTATTTTTAATGTCTTCTTTTGAAATCCAGGAGCTATCACAAAAAAGACAACCGATTTCAAACAGCATGAGTGAAGCTGAAAGTCAATTGAGGAGCTGTTAGAATTAAGGCTGTCTTTGGAATCTTCATTCACAGCTTCAGTCTGTCTTTTGATGTTGTTTTTCAGTATTTGTGTTCATGCTGCTTTCTAACACTTCGGCTTTGATGCTGCACATTTAGTGTTCTTTAAATGTATGCTTTTGTGTACATCTAGAGCTAAGCCAGTCATTTCAGCCTAAGCTTTCTTTTCTATCTTTTTTCCATGTTTTTATTTTTCTCCTGGAACTTTTAGAGAAGGGTTTTTAGAAGAATTTTGATGTTGAAACTTTCTAGTAACGCAAATTCTGCTTTTCTAACCTTCCCTGTGCTGAGTACTAGAATGGAGGAAGTGGATTGAAAGATTTTCCTTTGAGCTTCTGCTTATTTGTTTGGGGTTTTTTTTTCAAAAGGAGTTGCATAATTGTACCAAGTGTTGTCATTGCTATCAGGAGAAGGGGCAGGCTGAAGTCAGGAAGTGCCTGCCTGACAGTGCAGTCTGTGGGAAGCCTGTACCTTAATGATGATAATTTGCGTTAACAACTGGGCTGCCTGAAATCCCATCTTGCCTGCAATGGAGCCTATACTGGAAAGTCTCCTATGGAGCAGATCCCTGGGGCTGCTGAGAAGGGCATCACCTGCCCTGCCCCGCCAGTCTGCAGGGTGTGCCAGCTTTGGCCACTGAGGGATGGACAGACTTTTGTCTCTGGCACTGTTAAGTGGTCTCCTCCAGCCAACAACTAACCTTGCACACTGGGAGAGGTTCACTGCAGGTTTAGGTCATTATACAAAGGTCATTCTGCTGTGAGCTCCAGGAAAGTCCCTCTCCTTCAAACTCATGCTTCCTTGCTAAGTCTGAGCCCACTGCCCAAGCCAGAAGCTGGAAAGTCCCAGTCCCTTTGACAAGATGTCATAAGAATGCAACATCAGCATGTAGGAGTGGTTTCTCTCCATCTGGAATAAAACTTACTGAAACTTTTCCTGTGTTCCTATATATGAAGAACAAAAAAAGCAGGAAGGAGAGAGTCACCTAATCTCTTCTAGGATAATAAGGCGAATAGTTTAAGTGCTGCAACAAACAAAACAAACCCCCAGCCATTCTGAGTCAGTATGGAAGCCTTAATTCCAGCATTAGAACGATGTTGTATTCTACCTGACAGCACAGCACAAGCAACTTGACATGCAGTCAAGGGCTATAGTACATTCTAAGCAACTACACTTCACCCACAATGCTTTTCCCCTGGATAAAAATAAGTTGTACACGGTTGAACTGTGGAAATATTTTCTGCACCTTTTGATACACTGGTGGGCTGTTTTAGATTAAGGACCCATTTAATGTGGGCATGCACTTAAAATGTTTTTGTAATATTAGAGTGAAGAGAGAGAAAGTTACTTCTTTTTTTCTTTTACTACACAAAAAGTCAATCATCAGTGTTACACTGAGATGCTATTTCTCTTCAGTATGTAGATCACACAGAGCCAGAGAGCTGCATAACAGAGCACTACAAGAACCACAGGAAGTGAGAAAAAATCCTCTTATTATCAGCAGTCCTGAACTTTATCTGTAAGGGAATCATTTCAGATCATGAAATCTGCTTCATTAGCCTGTTCATCTTCTCAGTGTGTTATTAAGGTTCAACTTGCTTAATAAAGCCAGGACGATCAGAATATGCCAATCAAATTTGGAGTGACTTAAATAGTCTCTGGTATAAGTGGCTTACATATTTCATTGTAGGTTGATGTGAGGAAACTGATGATACAGACAAAACATGCAGGTTATGATTTCAAAGGCCCTGGAGCTGTAGGATGAAGAAATCTTTAGCAGAGGTGCTCTTACTTAGACAAAGTAAGAAGAAAATACTTTATGTAGGAAATAGGAGTTTTGAATTTAAATCAGTGAAACAATGAAAGAGACTGACAAAGAGGCATTTTGAACAGCTCAGCAAAGGCTTTCCTTCCTTTCTGGATGTGAGGAAATGTTTAATTTATGCAGTCCTTAGTCAAATTTCTTTCCGTTTAGATGTAGAGTTGAAATTATAGGCAGGAACCTTTCCTTTGGTTTCCATGGGCCTTAGACTTAAATGCAAGTGAAAAGCAAAGGCTCAGCATATGGTTTAGAACCTAATCTGAAGACTGACAAATTGCAGACCTCATTAAGTGGAGGCTTTCTGTCATAGCATGAGGTCACATGTCCTGGCATGCATTCACAAAGGCAAGAATCCAGAGACAAGAGGTGAAAATGAAGGAGAAATGGAGTATAAAGGGGAGGAGGATGTTGTGATGGGCAACTGAAGGAGCATGAGTGCCTGCTGAAATGGTGTGATCATAAGAGTAACCACAAGCCCTGGTGAGTAAAGGACTGTATTGAGCAGGACAGCAGCAGTGAGCCCATTTCTGTTGTGATGGGCACCCAGGAAGGAAGACAGAAGATTAGATGATATTTGGACAGTAGCCTCAAAGATGAGCTGAGAACTAGAAATATGCTTCAAGGAATGTAATGTGTTCACATTGTGGAGAGAGGGAAAAGAGGAAAAAAAATTAAGTGATTTTATCACTGTCCACAGGTACATATAGGGGCAGAAACTACTTTACAGGAGGGTCTTTAATCTAGCAGCAACGGTATGAAAAGATCCAGTGATTAGGAGCTGAAAGTAGCACTTCCCCTTTAATCTGCAAAAGTAATTAACTTCATAAAAATTTCTTAGTGATATAGTGTGTTGAAATTTTTAACTCAAGACAGCATATCTTTTAGCAATGTATTTTTCCCTTCAAACACAAATTTTTGACCTTGGTGCTATCAGAACTACAGGGTTAAATTTTCCAGGCAGTTTACATTATATTTGATGTTCACTAGACTTAGAAATAAGTCCTTCTTTCAGATAGGTATTGTTGAGGTGAGGTAGAATAGGACAGACGATGTCTCAACCTGCCTATGGAGAACCTAGGAAATTGGGTTGTATTCCAACGATCTTGACTTTGACCTTCATGGTTCTGTTCAGTTTAAGTGCTATTTTAATGTTTATTATTCTAGGTTCTTTGTAAACTGTATTTTTGAATGGAAAATCTTTATATTCTTCAACATAATGAAGTTCCTAGTTATGGTTTATAATTAAAAATTCCCTTAACTTCTGGCAAAAACCACAATGGTGCTTGTTTAAGTAGATGTTATCACTATATCCTGTAACAGTCTGCATTAAATTAAACTCTTCCTTATCTCCTCTCTACCACATAATGACCAAACTTTGAGCTAAATTAAGAATTTGATGTTTCTAATTTAATTCCTTTCTTACAAATTTCTCAATATTGCTGATAATACAATACATTCTTTATAGTCTTCTATTTTTCTATCTTTCCAGTATAACTGATAAAATAGTTCCAGACTTCACATTTACAGTAGTAGAGAAATTGAAGATCTCAAAAGTTTCCCAAAATATTATTCCACTTTCTAGGTCCCAAGTTTCATCTTCCCTATTGTATGTATTTACTTGATCTTGATATAAAATGATTGAGTCTTTAGTCTGTTGGGAACAAGGTAAAGCAACCCCATGCCAGGATTCTGATGTACTGCACAGAGATCAGCATCTTCTAGCTAGACACAGCCCTGGTTCTGCACTATTTGTACATAGTCCCAGAATTTGTACCTGTGGATATCTGTACTCCTCAAACTGTGATGAGCGGGATTTCTTTTCCTAGGCTGCTCTAGGAGATGGTCCTTTTTGTCCTTCTTTCCAGCCTCATGCACAATGGTTTTTCTCCCACCCTCCTGGTTTTTATTACCTGACACGTGTTTGTGCACTGACTGCTCACATTGCTGGTATTCCACTCACTTTTTCTTGTCTTTCTGGAAAGGCTTGGGTTCAGTGCTGACCTCAGCTTACCTGACAGCCCCAGGTCTTGTGCTGACAGGGTAGGTCATAGCTGTGATCTTTCCTGTCTTTTTCTCTCTCCTCCTAGATATGAATTTATCCAGAGAGATAATTAAACTGCAGTCCCCACACTCTGTCTGTTTCTCCTGCCTGCTGCAGTGTGCTGGGTCCCATGACAGGATCACTTGTGTTCTTTCTCAGGCACGTTGTGTAACTTCAGTGCCAGGCATCCACAGTGTCCTCTTCTTTATTCTTCCTTTCTGAAGATGCTTTTGCTGTGCAGCACATAGCTCTGTGTGATTTTCTATGTTATTTGTGGAGAAATACCCACTTATTGGAAAGGTTGTTGTGATTAAAGACCTGTGGAAAAGTGATTGGAATGATTTCTGCTCTTTCTTTTTGTATTTATTTTATTTGCCTAGTAACCCCTTGTTTATGAGTACTGCAACATAAGCACCACAGCCAGTTTGGAAATGTCCTCTGCAGACATTCCCCAAAAGCGCCCCATCAACCAGGAAGTATCATTTCTCGTTTTTGTGCTAAGCCATCTGAATTCTTCATTTTTCACTCCTGTGTTCCCCCTAAAGCTTCTTGCTATATCTTGGATTTCATTCTCCCTCTCACTCTTCGCTCTGTGTGGCTCAGACAGCATCCAGATGGTCTCTTCCTGAAGTGAGCCTGTTCTGGAAAAAGCCTCACCATTGTCACTCACCAGAGGAGGAAGCTGACCTGAAAAGACTGTGTACAGCACAGAAGGTTATTTTTCTTTCACTGGCACTTAGGAGTTTCATAGCTCTACCCTGCATATATGTGTGTATATGTGTATGCACATGTGTACAGTTTGTACATGTGGAGATTCACACCCACACATGTAAGTGAACATTACAGAGGTGTCAACCGAGTGCTTGTTACTGCCTCCCTCTGTTTTGGGCAAGCAGATCATGTTTTCAGACTATGTCTTCTAATCTGAAATAGACTGAGTAATTTCAGTATTTCCTGCTGGTTTTAAATG
This sequence comes from Erpornis zantholeuca, assembly GCA_013400515.1. NCBI lineage: Eukaryota > Metazoa > Chordata > Aves > Passeriformes > Timaliidae > Erpornis > Erpornis zantholeuca. The sequence continues at coordinate 52,419 of VZTN01025048.1, forward strand.
GAACCTACAATTTTCTAAGTGTTAAAGGTAATCCAACTCTGCATAAAAGGATTGAAACATTTAAAACCTCAGAAGGTTTTCCAGTAGCTATAATTTCTCTTTCACTTTAAGTATCTCCCCAGAGGTACATGGAGTTGTAAAATCAGTGATATTTTTAACGCAATTTTGCACAGGCTAGACAAAATTAGACCTTTTATGTATTTCAGATAGAAAGTAGCAACTTTACATTCCTTTTAACAAATATCTCTTTCTTGGAAATGTCTTGATTTACAAGCAAAGAATACTACCATGTTTGTTATTTCTAGAGAATTGAAGCCACATGGTTCTAATTCAAATTACTTCAGATGCATGCAGTTTATAAATGGAAATTCCCCCATAAACCATTAGATATTGATGAGTTTCTCCAGTTAAGAGTTAAATGAGTCAGAGTCTATCTAGTCATAACAATTAGAGGCAGAAATCATTAATAATTTAATTTAATTATAATCACTCTTTTCACTGTGGCTGGTGTAAAAGACTGCAAATAGGAAGCGCTCGCATAATTATTATTCTGAAGATAATTCAGGACAAATAAAAGTCTGAAAAAGATGTTAAATCTCTTAAAGGACTTATTTTAATTATTTTAAAGTCATACATTAATTAAGGTGTTTACTTATTAATCCTTGGAAATTGAATTCTGTACTCAGAATTAAGTGCTGTAATTTTCTTGAGTAACTAAGTGCAGTGTTTCTCATTCATGAGAGGTTGAATTGCTCAACCTTAACTTTAGAATTTTCTATAATAACTTGAGGAATGCTGACAATTAACTCACTCAACAACTTCTCCACCCCTCTAGCAAGTTTTGTGGCTCTAACATCTCTCTTTAGAAATCTTGTTGGCCTAGTTTTTTTGGGTCATTTACCAGTCATCGTCTGCTGCTTCATTTCTTATTGGCCTAATTTATCCATCTGGAACTGAAGCAGAATGTAGAGAGAATTGATTCTGCAGCTGCAGTTGCATGCCAGCTATCATAACCATCTGAAGTTGAAGCACTTTGACATTTGTGGCTACTCTGGAGAATCGCCTTCTCACAGACTTAAGGGATGAGGGTGTTGGCTACTCCCACTGCTTTCTTTTCCTCATGCTGGCTCTGAATGCAGTAAGGAAATTTCACAGACCTGTTCACACATCCATACCGCTCCTTGGAATATTTTTACTGGTCAGTGTTTTAGTTATCATCCTGATTTTATGCTTATGAAAAACATTTCAACAGCCCAAGACTCAGTCTGCAGGTTCCTGATTTTTTCTTTACCTCTTGTGTGCACCACATTCCCCTTCCTCCTCTCTCTTGTGTCACTCATATAAAACCTACACTAAGCCCTTCCTCTTCAAGCAGAAGATCAGCCCAAGTGGTTGATTAAAAATAAATTATTATGGTCCAAATATTTTTTTCTAGAAAAAGCAGTGTTTTGAGGTATATGTAACATTGTAACCATATTATAAAAGAAATCAGATTGTTTAGATTAAGACAATGAATATTGCAATATATTAAAAGGCTTTTTCAGGCTTTTCAATCCTTGCAGGTCCCTTATAGCAAAAAGAACTACAGATTGCCATCTGCCCTGTAGTGCCCAGGGAAAACTGACAGTTCTCCATCTTCAGCAGAAATGCAGCAATCTCACTGCAGATGACAAAAAGCAAAGCCCCAGTTGGGCAACAGCAACATGTAGAGGGGCCTGGAAGGGCACCGTCTCGGGAAAAGGAGAGGTGCCTTCCAGATTCAGCTGTAAGCCTGCTTGGCTTGGCTGGGCTTTGCTTTCTTTGCTCCCTCCCTCCCACTCCCTGACTGTCTGTGCAGGCTGTGAGAACTGTCACTGCTCCAGCTGGAGCAGATTTAAATTTCACATGGGAAGTAAAATGTTGGTTGTGACGACATGAATCATTTTACCATTGTGCCATAGAATAACAATTACCATTCCCTCTCACGATTCCATCTTACAAACAAAGCCCTGTACTGTAGTTATAACCAAGAAGTATTGGCAGCTGAAGCCATTTGTCTCCTACCTGGCTGGTATCTTCTCCCATACTGCTTTGTGTGGGTTATTTGAATTTTTTCCTCAGAGCTCTTTACCATTTCAGTGGGGTGACTCTGGCCTTGATGGGCTGTCCCTTTTCAGCAGGGAGGTGCTGTCCTCTCAGCTGCAAACACAGTCAAGAGACTGACTGATGGCTGTTTCCTAGCAGCTGCAGAGACTGGTGGATGCACCTGGTTTGTTGTGGCACTCCAGTTCCAGTGACGTGTAAAGTCTGGGCAGATGTTGGCTGTGAAAACAATTTACCTGTATTTGATTGATTCTCCTGCTTATTCATCAAAGCCTTCTAGAAAAGTCTGGACAAGGATTTAAGTGCTTAAGTCTGTTCAAGCCATTCTGTATTTCTTAAGCATACATATGTCATTGATGTAAAGTTAACAGATCTGTCATCTGCAGCATCTTCTCAAACTGTCTCTATCATAAGGAGCAATCATGTGTTTGTGAAATTCAGTTGCCAAATAAAAGATCAAAGCTTCAGGCTTGATTGTGGCTGTTAGCACCCTTTCAAAGGCAGTAAGTCATTGGTCTAAGGTAATTTACCTTTTCATACTGTTGGACATAGAATACATAGAATTTCTCTGAATGCCCATCTGAAATAGCTCTTCTTAGCTACAGTCATTTATTGCACCTGTAATTAATGGAGGAATTGAGAAGGTCTATTTTTCCCACATTACACTAAAAATGAAACATTTATTTTGACACATTGGGCTACAGCCATCTGTGCCCCAGCATCAAAACATTTTTTTAATGTTCTATTTCAGCTGTTCCAGTTGGCCTCAAAAGAGCTTAAAATCTGGCAAAAATAGCATCAATGTTTAACTGTGCACAGAAGGTATTATTTATATGTCAGTAGCACATTGTTCGCTTTCTAGGTCTTTAACAGCTGTATATAATGACATGATTCTTTACACATGCTAGTTTTCATGGAATATGTCACATGGCTCTTCAGTACAAAGCTGAGGGTCAGAAAATCATTTTGTGTTTTTCTCTTGTATACAAGACAATACGCAGGCACTGCATGGAATTTCATTGTAAGCCAGATACTATATTATTTCATCAAAAGTAATAATGCACTTTCTTGGCATTTGCAGAAAAATTGATTTCTGCTAACCTGAGTCTTTTCTTCAGATATTTGGTGAACAGTTCCATTTAAATCTCTTTGTATAGACAGAGAGGGTATGTAAAATCCCCACGGGCAAGAACTAGGACTTGGCTCTCAGATGACCTAATTTTGAGAGAGACAATAAGATTACTGAATTGAGGTGCAGCTGATATCAGAGCCCAAGGCCACCCTTAAGCTTCATTTCAGTTTATGTGATGGAAGGTCACCTCTCTTTAGTGTCTGTAAATTGTAAAACAAACAAAAATATCAGCGATGCAAAAGGCTTCACAGAAACTTCTAATTTAAATAGAGGCCAGTTATTTATTTCAAAGTTCTTTATAATAATTCTATTGTAATTTTTAATTTAATATAATAGAGTAAGGGACACAATATGTTTTTCCAAATTCTAAAAATAGTTGTAACAGTCAGCGAATAAAAACACAACAATTATTTTGGCTGAATATTAGAGGAATATGAGATAAGTCATGTGAGAAGTAATAACAAAATTAATGTGACAGCCCAAGTATTTAACTTTTTTGGTCTCAAATACTGATAAAGTCTTCCAATTCATAAACAATAAATTCCAGATGCTGCCTGATATGACTTTTTTCCATAAAACTAAGGATGTACATCAATCTGTAGGCACATTGCTTGTGAGTTACAGGGAAAATAAAATATCTTCAGCCTGATTTTTAAAGGAAAGGCATGAATTGGTCTCCTAAACAAACTGTGAAAGTTTATCTACAGTTGTTGGTGCTGAAATGAAATCATTAGAGAAATAAATATCTTTCAATTCAAACTCCATGGATTCCATTGGCCAGGAGCCTGAGGGGGGAAAATAGATGTTTCAGAGTTGCCCAGCTGATGTGTTCTTCCATAGGTTAGTGCCCTGTAAAGCCAACGAGTGTCCAGTGTCCCTCTCTTCTCACTGGCCAGTGCTCAAGCACCTCATTTCAGTAAAAAAAAAAATTATTCAGGGAAAAGGGTAAAATTTATTAAAGAGGTTTAATATAAAAGGAAACATTCTGCATTTTTTAATGCATGTGAAGTAGTCTAAATGAGAAATTAATACAGCAAAATTGAATTCATGTGATTCTATGAGCAATGAGCTGGGCATCAAAACTGCAGCAGTGAGAATCAAAAAATGATCTCTTCAACTGCAAGCTGAAAGCCATAACTGGCTTAAAAGAATAGACAGGTAAGCCCCTGTTTTTTACTGTTAAGTTTTTTACTGTTGTTTAGTTAAACCTTCTTCCCTTCCTTATCTGCCAGTCTCATCACATTGTCTCATCACATAACACATATTATGACACTATTTTTTGCCCACATCTCAGTATTGTTCCGGAAGCTCGGGGTTAGCAGAAGTGAGCCAAGAAGTCTATTTTTGAGACTGTCTAGAAGTTCACTTTGATTATTCATGGATGAATCAGCATGTCGTCATCTCCGTAGGTCTGGACGTAAGGAAGGTATAAAACCCAGCCCCATGCTAGTCACGACTGCAGTGCAAGCTCTTTATCTGAGCAGTGTGGAAGCACAGGCGCTCTGGAATCAGATGCAGGCTCAGAGGCAGTCAAGCAAGAGCAGTTCAGCTAAAGCTCTGCGGAAGAAAAGAAAACGCTGGCCCGAAATATTGTGAAAGATAAATAACAAGACTGGTCTTGGTTGCATAAGCATATGCTGAATGACGTGTGAAAAAAATAATATCCTATTCCTATAAAACAGAGGCGTCTCTCTTTCCCCAAAGGTAAGAGTGTTCATGGCAGCTTAAGACCTTTCTTGTTCTTGTGACTCTGCCATACCTGCAAATACCATCTGCACTGACAAATTTTCATTGCATCAGTGTCGTCAGGAGAAAGGTGCATGGGCATCTAGCTATATTTTTTTAGTCAGCAGCTTCAATATTTTCCTTTCTCAGTAAAACTCATCTGACATAAACGCAAGAGCTGAAGGCTCACTACGGATTGTAGAGCAATGCAAATTTTATAGAAGAGATCAGATATTACCTAAAACTTACTTGTTAACAATTCTTTCAAGTCCTGCAGGGCAGTTGGTGTACATTAAAAGAGGTTTCCAAAGAAATCTGCAGACTTTCCAAGCCCATCCTTTAGTGTGGAAAACCATTGTTTTAGCCATTTGCACCTCTAATGGATTCCCTGCAGTGTTGCCTAACTCTACAATTTGGTGAGATTAGTATCTCAGGGGCAAAATTTTCTGATGTGGGTGAATGCAAGATACTGGGATAATATATGGAGAAAAAGCTCATACTATTTCAAAATAAAATAACTCTATGTAAGAGACTAAAATACTGGTTCTGCCTAGAAAAGATAGCTGTCTGGTATGTGTTGGAAGATGTGAAGGCACACAGGCAATGTTAATGAAGACCAGGGGAAGACTGTAACTGTTACAATGGACTGCACAGAGCAAGTCGAACCATCTGATTTGCTCACCAAACACCTCCATTGCAGAATGACCCCACTGGCTCCTTACCCTGTGGAAAGTCCTCAAGTACCTCATATGAGGTCTCTTTCTTATCCAAGTGGATTTAATATGTTGATCTGTATGTGTCAGGAATGAAAAGTGTTCTGTATTTGAACTAAAAATTCATTGCACCTTGTCTATGATTATAATGAGGTAAAACAGTCGGTGGCCCAATATCATCAAGTTGGCAGATGCAACTTGTCCATCCACATATAATTAATGTGATAAATAATCCAATCTGGGCCACATCAGTACAGGATGGCTGAAATATATAAACAGAGAGAGATATTAGTGAGTAAATTATAGTCAGTGTGGATATTTTTTAAATTTTCATTAAAACAGAGAGAGATGAGAGAATATCTGGAGAGGGACCAATTACAAATAACCCTGCACGCGCATGCATAATTAACAGGATTCAAGAAGTAGTAATGATCATTCTTTTAACACAGCGTAAGTCTGCCTAGAGAGGTGAACACATCAAAAAAACTCAGCATGAAATTTTTAAAAAATCTTTGACTAGTTGGGCTTTGGGGAGCTTGTCAGTTTATTAACATTACTTTAACCTAATTTTAATTTTGTTTAATGTGATTTCTTTTTCTGTGAAACTCTTTGAAAAAACTGTTGTTTATGCAAATAAACTACATGGAAAATTGGTTTTGTAACTAAATGACAGCTGACAGACTAGACTGTAATAGTCAACTGGGAACTTCTAAGGCATGATTTGTTTACTCAGTAGTACAAATCGCATGGCTATGATTATTAGGGACAGTAAATATCTTAATAGTGGCTATTTTAATTAACAGAGTCCTACAGCTGGATCTCAGTCCCTGCTAAGACTGTTTTGTGCTGCTCCAGTGACAGCAAAATAGCCTTAATCCTTATTTCAGTACTTGCCTTATTTAATATTTCAGAGGAGCTGGCATAATGAAGGTCCAATTTGTCCCATTCATTTCCTACCAAAACAATGTTTTTTGCTTGACTGTTTGCACAAAGAATACATCCTACCATTTTTATCCTCACTGTCAGCTCTCACTTCTCTATTTGCCTTCATCTGGCTCCATAGGGTTTTTTTCTGCCTGGGATGCAAGTTCTTTAAGAAATTTCTCTTCTCAAAATTATGATGTTCCATTCCGGTGTCAGATCTTTGTAATTTTTAGAATTTATTTCTTCCTTTGAATGACAATGTGTTTTTGTCACAGAGGTCTACAGAATTAAAAACTAACAACAGCAGCAGCAACAATAACAAAAAACCCCAAACACCTACCTCTATAGCTGGTGTATGATCTGTAAGTAATATAACAATTTTCTCACATTTTGAAATGTAGAAATATGAATGCTAAGTAGGGAAAAAGCTGTTGCACATGTTGCCACTTTCCTGCCAGCACAAGGTTTTGCCTGCCGACAACAATTTAAAATAGCACGTTATGATGGAATTATGCAGCATCACAGGCAGCAGTTTCGTTTCTGAGAGCCTGATATTCCCAGAGATGTCTTTATTAACTGATCAATATTTGATCATTGTGTTAAGGAAATTTGTGCAAACATCTGAGTGTCTGTTCTTCCTAACATCAAAGCCAATGCTCTGTCAAACCTACATCATCCTAAAAACCCAGCTCCTCTACAGAGGAGGATGAAGGGAGACCAATTCCAGAGACCATGGAAACCCTCAGCAGGTGAATTACCAGGGGCTGAAGGAAGCCACCAGCCCTCTCCTCACATGAATTGTCTTATGAGCAAGTGAACCCCCTTTCAAAATGATTGACTTTAAATTTCAACATATTTTCTTCTTGTCCTCCTTTCTTAGAGTCCTTCCATACCTGTGGATTTCTCCTATTAGAAGGGACTGGGCATTTGCTTTCTGATCTGCTTGCTCCACCCCGGCTGCTCAGAATGCCACAGGCACTGGGACAAATCAGTGAAGATGCTGCAGGGAAAGAGTCACTTGAGGAATTTGAAGGAGAAAAAGCCGGTGACAGCAGTAGTCAGGTGAGCAGGGCCTTACATGAAAGATTCCTAATCTAGTTAGGTAACCCACTGAGACTACTGAGAAGCAGTAGAAATATTAGTATAGGAATTAAAATCATCTGAACAACAAAAGAGATGAAACTGAATTATGATGCAAGGTGTCAAGCCAGATATAATTAGGGTAGCCCAGCTGAGGTAGACTAATAATAATAGGGTGCGACATAAATAGGAAGAGTACACATTGTTCAGGCGAGCTAGAAATAAAAGGCAGGGTAGTCAAAGAGTATTATAATGTATAATGTGCTTAGCTTAAAAAAAAAATAAATAAAACAAAACCACCAAGTTAATGGGATAAAATGGATAAGTTTGAGTAAAAAACAATTTAGGGAAGGATCAGAAAAAGTGTTGGATAATGTTGTCTGCTTTAGTCCCCTAGAGTTTAATTTGTGCTGGATAAAGATCTCCATAATGTTATTAGAAAGAGAAATATTAGCATTAGGGAAGATTTACTGTCTTTATGGAAGATTTTGACCTTCCAGAAACAGGCTTTAGAATAAATATTACTAATAATGGCACAGTGGAGGAATATCTAGCCATAGTAAGTAAAAGATTTTTTCACTGAACAAAGGAGATATAAGAAAGCCATGCATTTAGGAAGGAAAGTAGAAATGATGCATTTGGGGTTCAACATTTGAACTGTCACAACATACCTGTGAGTCACTAATGTAATAAAAATGTAAAAACTGTTCTCAGATACATCAGGCAAACTGAAAAAAAAAAAAAAAAAGCCAAACTAGATGCAACACAATAAACAGTTCTGGTAAGCTGTATTTTAAAAAAAGGCATTCTGATACCAGTTTGATGTTAAAACTCTTCTATTATTTGACCTGAAAAGTATAAAAGGACAATATGTAACAACATTTGAAGGCAGAATAATGTTTGATAAAAGAAGATCTTGGCTTGTTTAGAGAAAATAAATCAGTGCTGCAGGGAGTAGTAACACAAGGGAAAGAAAAGAATTATTGAAGCATAAATGATACTATTGGCTTCAAACCAACTGGACCTATGCTAATTCAGATATAAAATAAAAGATCATTAATCACTGGAAAATTTAATTTCTAAGACACACCAAGACAAAGACAAAGAAAATGGTGAAGATACAAATCTGTGATTTAATAATTGAGGTGGTCACTTCAGGTGTTCCTGGCATCCAGGAGAGATGAGGTGATTTTGATTCTTGGCACCAGTGAACAACGGAGGTATTTTATCCTGAGACTTAGCATATTTCACAGAAAAGAGTGATTTCCAATTTGGTTGTGAGGTGGCTGCTTTTCATTACTCCCTGGTCTTGTATACCTTGGATATAATTTGGACTAATTTGCATAGTGCCACAATATATGCTATTAAAATAACTAAGTCGCAAGGCATTTTTATATATATTCTTGAATGCACTTAGAAGAAAAATGTAAAACGAGAAAAAAATTATTATTATTATTATATACTGTAATTCTATTCTAAAAATTTAATTTCACAAATTAAAATGTTTTATTTATGTTATGTTACTATGGAGATACAGTATGCTATATTAAGAGAAAAAAAAAGGCATTTGGTTAGATAGATGCATACTCTCATAGTCATACAATAAAAAGGAGTTCAAATGAATACACACCCCTCGGGGTGTGGGAAGTTGTACAGGGAGGGGCTGTGGCACTTGGTGTGTTCAGCCTGGAGAAGAGGAGACTAGGGGAGAGCTCATCGCAGGTACAACCTCTGTGAGAGGAAGAGGAGGGGCAGGCACTGATCTCTGCTCTGTGGTGACAGTGACAGGACCTGAGGGAATGGTCTGAAGCTGAGTCAGGGGAGGTTTAGCTTGTATATTAGGAAAACATTCTTCACCTAGGAGGTGTTTGGGCACTGGAACAGGCTCCCCAGGGAAGTGGTCAGAGCACCAAGCCTGACAGAGCTCAAGAAGGGTTTGGACAATGCTCTCAGGCACATAGTGTGACTTGGGAATGTTCCTGTGCAGGGCCAGGAACTGGGCTTGATGATCCTTGTGGGTCCCTTCCAACTCGGCATATTCTGTGATTTTATGATTTCCCTTTCCAGTTCAAGAAATGTGATTCTTGCTGGCTGCAAATTCAAGTGGACATCTCTGGAATTTTTACTTTCTTAGCAATGGTACCTACTGGTAGCTTTTCCTCTAGAAGTAAAAGTCAGTATTTTTCCATGAAAACTAAGCTACTATGGCACCATTATCTGGCAAACTGCAAAAGCCAGAAATCTCGTTACCAAGTATATGGTACAGTTAGTATTTCAAACATCAAGTGCAAGAGCCTTGAAGTTTCATAAAGCACCCTGGGACTTGTTACATAAATAGTACCCTACAAAAAATAACTTCCACTATAGTATGTGACAAAGTCTCTAGAGCTATTGCCTTTTTAGATCACAGTAAACCCTAATGACCTGTGTGATGAAGACTTGCTTGTAGAACTATTTATGAGGCAGATATACAATAAAACTGAATGGAGTATATCTGCTATTCAAGACTCTTAAGCTAATGCTAGAGATGGGGAAAAAAACTTGAGCATCAAGTTAACCAGCCTGGTCCTTCTCAGCTGGCTTCGTTTTATCTAAATGTAAATCCCTTGTTATATAATGCAGTGTCATACACTGTCTTCACTAAAAACAATCTCACACTATTAGTGCCAGGTGTTCCCAGGCAGTGATCAGGATTGATGACCTTACAGCGTGCTCTGGCTCATCACCCCAGAAGCTCCTCGATATTTTTACTGAAGCCATCACCTTACTGCTGAAACTCAGGGCTAAATGCATCACCTATAACTGTCAGGTCCCTCTCAGCATCACCTTGCAGAAGTGAAGCATTCAGGCACATTAGGACGGCTACAAAAATAAGTGAGTTGGTGACTAGAGGGAAGCAATAACCCATAGAGATCCACCTGCAGACTGTCAATTAAAGCTGCCATCCCACAGCTGAACCTATTTTGCTCCATACTATGGGAGTGCTTTCTGGTAATGCATTAAGTGCAGTCAGGACATGTGTCCTTAATTTTGTACCCTAATAGCTTACAAAAACCTAGCTATGCATTGTGTTGGCTTGCCATGTAGTAGAAGTAATTTTGTGACTTTGGGAACTCAAGTCCTTACTCTGTCATTCACTAAGAACTAATTTGCCAAAGAAAATCAATCTAGGCAGTTCTTGTAGCAAACAAAAAGATATGTCTGAGCTAAGTTGCCCCAGATGAATCGTAAAATATAACTTAATATGCACATGCATCTGTTTCTTGGAAACTACAGAGGAGAGGAAAATTATGTGAGTATTTTAAAGGTTCTTTAGTAATGATGAGCTCAATTGTATTTTGATGATACAAAATTGAAGTTATGAAGAGGGAGTTACACAAAAACTGAACATTTTTCTCTTTTGATTCCACTTCCTTTCTTATGTGTATTTTAATAGGTTACTATTATGAGAGAGATTCTTTTGTGTGTGTTGCCCCTGACATGCAGATTTGTTTATATTTATTTGTCTCCTGAAGCTAAATTCAGAACTGCAGAAGCACTTCTGGCAGAATCTCTCCTTATGGTTGGTTTAAACTACCTAGACCACTGTAATACTGCTGTGGTTTACAAGAATGATGCAAAGAGACAATTGACCTTTATTTCCTGCCCTCGGATTCCTGACCTGTTCCAGGATAACAAAAGCTCATGGTCCTCTTACATGACAGAGGTCAGAATTTACCAAGATGAGCATTAAGTGCTATAGAGAAGAAAGCACTAAGGTAAGAAATGTGATCAGTAGAGTATGGAAAAATACCATATATATCTGTTTTGTGATACTAAGGGGTGAATAGTGGCTAATTTTATGCCTTGCATTATCCAGACAAGATTTCTTCAGTCTGTCACCAACACAGCGTCTTGTCAGCTGTGCTGTCTGTCTTGCAGGCGCAGAAATGTCATTTTTGCTTTCATCCCTTTTTTCCCGGCAATACGTTGGGGGTGAAAAAAAAGTTCTTAATATTAAAGAGAACATTGCTGCAACACTCAGCAAGGACAAAAGTAGGCATCTGAGAGTCATAAAATGGTTTGGGCTGGAAGGGACCTTTAAAGGCCAGCTAGTCCAACTCCCTGCAGGGGGCAGGGATACCTTCAAGATCAGGTTGATCAGAGGCGCATCCAACTGGACCTTGAAGGTTTCCAGGATGGGGCACCATCTTTCTGGGAACACTGTTTGCCACCCTCATTTGTAAAATAATTTCTTCCTTACGAGTAGCCTGAATCTACCTTCTTTTAATTTAAAACCATTAGCCCTTGTCTTATTGCTACAGACCCTCCTTGTATCCCCCCTTAAAGCCCTGAAATGCTGCAATAAGGTCTCCCTGGAGCTTTCCCTTCTCCTGGCTGAACAAACCTGGCCCTCTCAGATTTTTCTCATAGAAGAGGTGTCCTTTGATCTGCTCCTCCTCTGGACTTGCTCCAACAGGGCCCTGTCTTTCTTGTGCCAAAAACCTTAGAGCTGGGTGCAGCACTCCAGGTGGGGTTTCCTAGGAGTGGAGCAGAGGAACAGAATCCACTCCCTCACCCTGATGGCCACACTGCTTGTGATGCAGCCCAGGACACGTTTGGTTTTCTGGGCTGTGGGTGCCCATGGCCGGGTCATGTCCAGCCTCTCATCCACCTGCATCCCCAAGTCCTTCTCTGTGGGGCTGCTCTTAATGATTTCTTCTCCCAGTCCATACATGTGTCCGGGATTGTCCTGACCCAACTGCAGCACCTTGCACTTAGCTTTGTTGAATCCCACGAGGCCCAGGTCCCTCTGGATGGCATCCTGTCCTTCAGGTGTGTCAAACCACCACTCGGCTTTGTGTCATCTGCAAGTTTGCTGAATCCCACTGTCTTTGTCATTGATGAAGACTTTAAACAATTCTTGTCCCAACATGGACCACTGAAAGCCACCGCTTGTCACTTATGTCCATCAGGTCTTTGAGCCATTGACCACAACACTCTGGATGTGACTGTCCAACCAATTCCTCATCCACCGAACAGTCCAATTATCAAATCCATCTCTCTCCAATTTAGAGAGAAGAATGCTGTAGGGACTGTGTCAAAGGCCTTGCAGAAATACAGATAAATGTCATCTGTAGCCATTCCCTTGCCCACTGATGTACCTCTCCATCATGGAAGGCCCCTGGTTTGTTCAGGCAGGACTTGCCCTTGGTGAAGCCATGGTTGTCCCAAATCTCCTCCTTGTTCTCCATGTGCCTTAGCAGAGCTTCTAAGAGGATCTGTCCCATGATCTTTCCAGGCACAGAGGGAAGGCTGACAGGTAGTTTCTGGGCTCCTCCTTTCTACCCTTTTTAATAATTGGTGCAAAGTTTGCTTTTTTTGTGTATAGAGCTCAGTAGTGTAATGCCAATTAGTCTGTTGTGAGGTACTGAAAGGTCACACTGATGGCTATATGGAGGAAGCATGAAATTTGAATGTGAGGTTCCAGCACACTGGCTTTTTGGAGATTCCTGACAGGACAGATATAGAAACCAGCAGGCTGGGTCATTCCAAAGTTGCTTGAATTTCATGAACTTCACTGGACTTCAAGTTACTCCATTCTACACAGTGAAAATTTCATCCTTAAATGCTATCAGTCTGTGTGAGTTTTTTTACACTAAATCTTGAGAGATGCCAGCATGAAGGCAGACTGCAAAAAATTGATTTGAATGATAGAATTACTGTAACTGTGGAATTTGGGGCTCTCACCTCTTGGATTCTGTGGATTAAGAAATTTTCCAGTAATAGTAAAAGCTCCTTGTTCTATCCTTTTCCCTTCTCTTTCCCCAACTCACATTAATAGTGCTGACAGTTGTCAGCATCCCCTTCGTCATCAGTGCTGGCAGGCAAGAGGATAAACAGAGAAATGTGTTTATTTCACCAAAATAAAAGCTTGTGATGATCATAACTCTAATGCCTTGGAATTGTAAGTCATCTCCCCTGAAATGTCAAATAATGTAAGCTGAACAGGGAGGCAAACAACTCAGTCACAAAGAAAGGATATCTCTCCTTCAAAATAAAAGGAAACGGAGCCACCACAGACACACACAAACGAGCCTGAGCTACAGGCATTGCTATTATAGCTAGAGCTTCCCAAAGGATTCCTTTGCTCACAGGAATTCTTTTTCAAAATTAAAATTTTTGAACAAAATAGACATCTTCCTAGAAAATAACTGTGGGCAAATGAAATCTGGAAAACATTCCATTTCTGTTTCTATAAGTGTGAGAAAAATCATCTTATATTGAGAAGCAAATTTTCACTGTTAGTCTTTCAAGGACAAAAACATTTTCTCACAGCTATAGGGTGAAAACTATGACAATAAAATTAGCTCTTGGGAGGATGAAGGTTCTCTTGCACTAAGAAGTATCACATAATTAAGCTCCAGGTACACTGACGGCTTCATATTTTCAAAGATCTTAAGAAGGCCCCATATTTGACATATCATGGCTATATAGAAATTTTACAGTTGTGTATTAGAAACAATTCTAATGAGAAACATTGTGCCAAATGTCTCTGAAATTCCAGGTCTCTGGCTGCCTATTATTATGTGAAGCTCTAATTCTGTTTCATGGACAAAGTGAATGCAATTTTTCTTATTTTAGCCATAAGCACAATTGTTTTGATAAATCAGAAAAATCTTGCTATAATAAAGGTCAATCTAAATCTATTTTATATAATAAAATTAATATAAATTAAAGTTAGAATTTATCTGCACAAATTTGCCAAAAAGACAGTATAGCCATTTCTCCTCTTTGCTGTTCAAGGCATTTCAAAGCTGTGACTGCTCTTAGCAAGGGGTGAAATACTGGTACTGCTCCATTATGCATTCCTGAGACCAGCCACTTATAACTCATTTTCATGGGGTCTGAGGCCAGAAGTGACCACCTACACTGACTGGTACGTCAGAGCCCAGAGATCATTTTTGATTAACGAATGTTATCCAGAAAGCAAATTGCCACTTTTCAATATTATACATTTCAGAAGTTAATGTTAAAACCTGTGCTGTACAATGCAAACCTTTTCTTCCATTTCCAGTGAAATTTTTGATCCCTACCAAGACTGCTCTTGGTGAGCATGCCTTCTCCTCTTTAGAGGTAAACATATTACAAACCAAACTTTTGGGTGAATTAAGAAAATTTGTTTTGCTAAATTGTTGTTTGGTGTTTCTCACAGTTCTACCATCATAGTTGTGATGCTGGTTTTGCAGTTTTTTAGCTTTTGTTTTTTTAATGCTGGGCACCAGGACTGTACAGTAGTTTGTATCTCTTCCATATTGCAGTTACTGGTTCAAAAAACCCACGTTTCTGTACACTAATTGGCTTGTATTTATAGGGTTACTTCCAGCCGATCTTCAAGACAATTTAAAAAAAACCCCAGCACAAGTGCTTTTTCTTTTCCTTTTGCAAAAGCTATTTAAGTTAAGCAACAGTTCTGAAATGAGAAATTACATGGTCATGCATATGTCCACCCTACATATGCCCACAGAGTGAACTGCACAGTCTATTACCGCAGGCAGAGCAAATTGACAGCTTGTCTGGGGAGATTTCATTTGCTTCCCACTGGCTTGGCAAAGCCACCTCGTGTCTGCCTGTAACTGAGCGTGTAGATGTGTGCTGAACACGGCCTGGGACCCCTGCAGGCTCCAATCACTTGTCTGTGACACCAATAGAGGTAGTAGTAGCCAGAATTTCAGACGAGCACTGTAGGGATGATATCCAGAGTGAAATGTGAGACTCTGTTTTATACCTAAGAGTATTAGAATGTACCTTACACAAGTGAGCCTTACACGCCAACAGATACAAATCCCACCAGTCATATGCTGGAAAGCTTGGCTATGTAGGTGCAAATTGGAATGTGTACCAGAGCCTGTATTGTTTTAAAATCTGCACAGATTACAGGCTGTTTATTGTTGCTTTCAAATTTAAATATGGCCTGGGTAGTATTTGGTGGGGCTCTCTTTAATCGCTACTTTTATAATATTCAGACGTACAAGAAAAAATTGTTTCCAAGATTTAACTTGGAATTTAACTTGGTCTTTGTTGCATTTTGCAGTACAATCACTTTATAATATTTTTTTTCTCCCAGAAGGAATCAGGCATAGATACATTAAAATCTATTTCTAAAGTTCTCAAGAAAATTCTGTGATCTATAATTTGATCTTGTATCTGAGATATTGTATTTTCAGTTCAGGAACTTTTATACAAAAAAAATGCAGTGTTTCAGTCCATTAGTTGCTCACTTTAGTTTGACTCAGCTTTAACTGGATTGAACATTGTGCTAATGAGATAGATTGGAAATGGCCTTCAGTAGAATGAATGATTTGATGATCTCTACTAATTTGCTATAGGACAATGACCACATTAAGGAGATGCATTTTTTCTGGCCTAGAAAAGACTTCAGGCTATGTACTAATGGGGGAGGGAAAAAAAGGAACTGGCTCCTGTGCTTTTTTGATATCACTTGTCCAAATATGTTTCTAACACACACAGAGAGAATTCTTTACAAAGAGCACTTAATGTGCAGATTTACATTACATATATATATGCTCCAACTTTCTTTCACTTGTCCAACCTGTTGCTCTCATTATAGCAGAACCTGCAGCTTATGTTTCATTTCAAACTATTGTTTGTAGAATTGAGTTTCAAATCTTCCCTCTAATCATCTGAAGAGTCTTACCTCTCTGGCTCTGTAGTATTCAACAAGAAAAACCCTGCCTTGCTAGAAGGATGGATCAAATACATCTTTTTTTCCCTTTTTCACCAGCAGTTAGATTAGAATGAAATGACCCTGACTGAAATGCCAGTAGTTCCCTGTCAGCAAAGAAGTTGCACCACCAGTGAAAATAGCTAGCAGTAGGAGAAAAACCTGGCATGGACAGTGTTCATCTTTAACAAGAGAATTCCCAGCGGGTTTCCAGGCCAGCTTCCCCAAAGCAGGCATTCAGCAGTGCACTCCTGTGCAGTGAAGGCTTCCAGCAAGCTCCTTCCCAGACAGATTGCACCAGCAAGCTAAGCACAGGGGTCCTTCAAAGAGACTGCTGTGGGGGTCAGCAAGGAGGGATAAGAAGGGGTGAGGTGTGGTTGTCCTGACTTTATACCCAGTGTATTTGAAGATGTGACTTGCAAGAGTGATGAAAAATTCTCCTATGTGTTAAAACATACACGATTTCTGGTGGGAGTTGTTCACAGCCCAGAACATTATATTCAATAAAACCTGGCATGGGGTTGGAAGGAGAAGAAGATGCTGTGAAGGAGGTATTTCAAAATTTCTATTGTTAACTAGTCTGTATTTTAACATCAATTTGATCATTTTAAATTACATTTTCTGTGTGCGAATCATGGAGTGGCTTTTAGGTCAAGCTAATCAGAGCAGCTAAAACCACCTTCTTGCTGTCCTACAGGGTCTCATTAACCTACACAGAAGAGGAAACCTGCCACTTCTCACTGTGTTTCATTTAATTTCTTCTCAAGTAACCAGCCTATTTCCACTTGTCTAAGCTGTCACAAGAAAAAAAATTGAGCCTGAAACATTAGGTTTATAAATATTCAATGTGACATGTTTTTTTTTTCTTTTGATACATAAGGCCATGTCACAAGGAAGTCCCATTATATCTCCAGAACTGACCAATACAGAAGGACTCAGGATGCCACCATTTACTAATATTTTAGACCTCAACATCCTCTTGTGCCTAAACTGGGTCTCACAATGGACAAGCAGTGTTGGATGTTGACCTTTGTTCACCATCAGCTGAAATCTGTACCACTTATCTGGCAAACCTGGCTTTTAGAAGAGAAAGAGTCTGAATTTGATTAAGCAGTTGGAGCATTTAAAGTACCAGTCTTTACTAAATGTTAGGTATTTATATCAAGCCTACCACTTGCAGAGACACAACAACTGACCTTACAGGCAAAAGACTTTAAATCAAAAATTTGTCTATTCCTGAGACAGGCAATGTTGCAATGGGGTGTCTGCAACCTTCTCTGGAAGACAGCTTTGCCCGTGGGAAGAATCAGGAGACAATATTTTTATGGATGTTCTCTATTTTTCCCAGCTCCCTCATGGCTGGGTGTCTGGCCAGACTGGACACCCTTGGGCAACTCCCAGAGTTCCCCGGGCAGGGGCAGTGAGCAGCCAATGGGGTACAGAGCTTGGGTACATGTGACCAGGGAGCAGGGGTCGGGGAACCCTGTACAACGCACGCTTCCCACCCAGGGCCCATCACCCCAGGGGGGCCCCAACAAGGCAAGACTTATCACCTTCTTTGAAAGCCTTGTTCCCTCCACTGTCTCTAAACACAACCTAGCAAAGCCTTGTTCCCTCCACTGTCTCTAAACACAACCTAGCAAATGTCTCATAGGTAAGCCTGACTTCCAGATGGCTGAGGTAGATGAGACAAATCCCACCTTTAACAAGGTAGTGCCTACCTAGTCCTACCCCTAAGTAGTAGTAGTATTAGATACTCCAAGAGTTTATTCAAAAGGCATTTCACTGACTTTTCCCTCTTTTACTGGCAAATCACAGTTTGAGTCATAACTGGACCCATCAAAAATTGGTTTCTGTGACCACATTTTAGCTTGTTTCTTCTCATTTCAATATTAAATAAATAAGTAAGCAAGAAGCTCTTTTTTTTTAGCCTGTCTTCACAGGCTCCAAAAGCTCATCTGCAAGTCTGACTAGGGCTGAATGGATTATTCAAAGCAGGCATGTTTGCCACTTGGAAGGGGATTGTTTTGGTTCCATTCACCAGAACAATAGTGAGATGAGAATCCAAATATGCTCACTGTGGGTGCCCATAATGCCTTTATTCATATGCATTGCTATAGTCACAAATTGTCACATGGACCCTTCATGCGAAGTGTGAATCATCTTGCACCCACTAGTTAAGGTATTGTAGGGACACTTTCTCGTTTGATAACTTCTTCCTGTGTTATCAACTTAATCATTTAAAGGCAAACCATCTTTTGCCATCTTCTGCCATCTTCTTGCAAATGCATAGTAATATATAAACAACTGCATATTTGAAGTCTGTAAACTTTCATAGCTACTTAGTATTTTTGTGGAAGTAAATGACCCCACTGGCCAGTTTGAACAAAATGAGCTCTTTTATGGCTAATTTCAGTTTACTGTTTCTCATCAGTTTTACTCAAGTTAGATTGTAATTTAAAAATAATGCTTTTTTTTTTTTTTTTTTTTTAATAATAGTTTAGTAATAGAAAACACTTCTGGAGCTAAAGCAAATCAATTCTTTTTTTTAATGTCATCCCTCATTAAAGTTCCCTATTGCGCCTGTATGTTCCCTCAGTTGTGATACAAAAGACAGGGTGACAAATATACAGGAACAAGTGATTTTTCTCCATGGTCTCATGAAAGTTCCAGTGTAAATGGCTCAAAACTATCACAAGGTAAATCGTGCAAGGTAGAGAAATGCTGGACAGTCTGGAGAGATCTCCAGAAATTCCCCTGTTTATGATTAAGGAATAGCTGTGTTGTTTGTCTTTCTGAGGTGTGATTAGTGGGCTCCTGATGAAGGTACATCCCAGTTCCAAAGGTAATTGTGCTGCCATGGGCATGTCTTCATGCCACCTTCTCCTCTGAAATACACAAGAAGTTTAGACATAGGCACACAGACTATTTCTCTATACTGAGGGGAAGGCCCTGTGCTCTCAGAATCTTCTTAAGCAAAAGGATACTGTAGACTGGTGTGCATGCTTGGACCAAGGCCCAGTCTCAGATGACAGTTTAGTATAAATTATTTTAACCTTGATCAGGAAGCAGCAGACAGACTCACATGGTCACCTAGCTCCTCCATCCTGCTGGCACACAGCTGCTCTCTGTGCGGAGCCATCCAGACACACGTTCAATGTCTGGCTGCAAAGCAAACCCTGGGGAACATTTATGCAGACTTTGAGTGTTGAATCTTGTCCTGAGGAGTTTCCTTTAAAGTAGGTGAAAATTAATGAAGATTAAAATGTCTTACTGGAGTGGGAACACTTCCTGGTTCCATCACAGTCACACAGTGACTAAGCTTATCTATTCCGAAGATGGGAAATGGTGTAAGAGGCAAGGGTAACCTCAGGGTAGCCAGAAAAAGGTATTTAATATTCCTGCAGTCTATCTAGCAAAATATCTTGTCCTGAGACTGCTGTAAAGTAAACTGAGAACAATATGCTTAATAAAAACAATTTTATTTTCATGAAATATATTTCTGTGATGAACAGGATCCCTTTTATTGGTTTGTTCATGTGTTTGTTTCTATTTTGTTTTTCATGTAAAATTTTTGGCTGGATGGGAGAGAAGGGGGCTGCCTCCCTGCCTCATCCTGGCTGCTGCAGGTCTCTGGGTTGGGGAATGATACAGCCCAGGATAAGACATTGTGACCCTTAGTATGATAGAGTCTTAAGCCTGGAAAAGATCTCCAAGGTCATCAAGTCCAGCTGTTAACCCAGCACCTCCATGTAACCACTAAACTATATCCCCAAGTGCCACATACACACATGTTATGGACTTCCAGCCATGGTGATGCCACCCCTTCCCTGGGCAGCCTGTTCCAATGCCTGGCTACCCTTTCAGTGAAGAAATATTTCTTATGTCTAATCTAAACTTCCTCTGGTGCAGCTTGAGGTCATTTCCTTTTGTCCTGTCACTTGTCACCTGCGAGAAAAGCCCTTACTATAACTTCCCTTCAGAGAGCTGTAGAGAGTGATATGATCTCAAAAGTACCAGATTCTCGAATTGCATCAAGTTTTCACAGAATGCAATCTGGAGCTGGCACAGATTTGCATGTTATGTTTGGACAATTGTAAACATTGGCTTTAAAATACTCCGCAATTATTTTTATAAGCGTGTTTCAGATGGCTACACAATGGAAAAATATTCAGGCCTCTAGAGAACCAGTAAATTGAAAGATAGTAGGTATCTTCATGTGCCAAACCTTCATCCTCCTTATAACTGACAACATTTCTAGTGTGCGAGGGTTAAAAAAACTGAATTTACCCATCTGCAAAGGCTAGCTTAAGGTTCATGCATTATTTAAGTCATATTTACACCCTATTTTAGGGTTTTAGGTGAGATTTAAATGACTTATCAGCTTTAAGCTGTATTTTCCCCCAAGAGAAGCAATCTATATGCAAAGAGTAAATCATAGATACATTAATTTCTTTGGTACACAAGTTCAATAAGAAACAGGGGGTTTTATGTTTTATATCTTGAACCACCTAGAAAGCACTGAAAAAAGCCCAGTGCATCATTGAGATGCCATCTCTGCTCCTAAGGATGAAGGTAATGCTCTGTGACACTAATGTATCCTTGCACCATCTGCTTTTTCAGTCAATAACACTCAAAGCTGTTCCTTTCAGAATCCATTCATTTTAAATGTTTAAATTTTCTGTGGAAAGTATATAGATCATGGAATCCTTTTTATATGTGTTTTCATTTATATATTTTAAAATCAAAAAGCACAAAACCGTATATTAACAAGCGAGAACTTAGTTGTGCAAAGTTCTTAAAATAAGCTTTTCTGTTTTATGAGCTATTCCTGATACAGAGAGATACAAATCTTCTAGGAGCAATGTGTATTATTCAGTAAGTCTGTCTGTATGTTTGAAAGATCTGAAAGGGGGAAACGAAGTGCTCAATATTTCTTCTTCAATAAAATTCATAATGAAGTAAAAACTCAGGATGGGCTGACAGACATAATCAAGAGTTTCATGATTCTTAGGTCTGGAAAGCTGATGTGTAAACTGTAACATAGCACTGAACAGAGTGGTTCAAACACACAACTGTGGGTGTCAGCTCAAATCACATCCAGAGTCATCTGGGGAAAGAGGAGGAGCATTAAAGAGATATTCAGGGATATGTTAACTTCTCAGTCTCAAAACTCGAATGTCCTCATATGGAATCTGACCTGCCAATTCTCCTTGGAGATTGAGAGATCCACCAAGTCTTTATGGACGCAGCAATATAACCTGTGGTAATAGCAGTAATGTTTTCTGTGTCTGCCCCTGACTGAGGACAGGTATGGTCTTTTCTTACAAATCTGAATCTATTTCCTTAGCAAAGCCTTTGTTATCATCAGTTTATGTTACTGGAGTTTCCTCCACTTGCTGATCCAAATGCTGAAACCAATTAAGCCATGGAAGAATTCAGTAGTCCACAACAGGGAAATTTTATGCTATTAAGACATATGTGGTGAAAATCAACTTTTGTAGATGCTCCTGATATTTTGGCCAGACATTTATTAATCTGTATTTTTTAAAATAAAGTATTTATTAATAAGTTTAAGTGTGCCAAAGCAACAGTGAGCCTAAGGAGGTCTTCTGTGCACAAATTTTAATGTATGACAGGGAATGCATTTGCATGGAAAAAATTGAAAGAGACACCAGAGGAGTTACTGTGTAATGTGAACAGACAGAGCAAAAGGGCTACATGACAGTCCAGGGAGAGAAAGAGAACTGTCAGATAAAATATAAAGGTGGAGCAATCACAGTGCTTGGGACTTTGTTTAACTCCACCAGTGCCATGCCAGGATGAGTTCCAGGATTTATTACACAGTTTGCATTCATCTTCCTGTATGTGCCAAATTGCTGCTACCTAGATAATTGTGGTTAGAGACAGACCTCCTCCTCAGGCTTTTCTAACATAGGAAGTATAGTCATACACAAGCAAAAAATTTAAGCAGGTAAAGGGCAGGGAAAATTTGAGAATATGTATTTTGCCAGTTTCTTCAGAAGACAGATTAAGAATTCATGGGAAAGGAATGTTAGAAATTGCACTCCATTTCTGCACTGGTCAGTACTCACAAGCTGTATTCAAAGGTCTTGTTGAGATTCACCAAAGCGAAGAGCAAGTTAATAAAAAATAGATCCTGAGTTTCTTGTTCTCATGTGTAGCTGATGTCCTGGGAGATCTTTCTCAAACTGTGATATGAACTGGCAAGTGGGCTGCCAAGAGTGAGATCAAGGAGCATGACAGAGACTCCAGAGCATGGTAATAGTATTCTAATCCCAGCCACACTTACACTGTTATTTTATTTATTATTTGTTACATACCTGGGGTATGCTTAACACATTGCAAGACTAAGGGAAAGATATTTCTCCTGTGCCTTAATGCATTTTGCAGTAACACACACAGCTGTGCCCTTTTGTAAAAGCAGGGAGGCAACCTTCTATGTTGATGAGACACAAGCCCTTTGGAAGCAGGAATTCTAGTAATTCAAGAAATTCTATCAGCAACTTCTGTGAGAATGACTGAATAAAATGTTTCACTTAGATTGTTTTTCATGCAAAGCTGGGTTTTTGTCTTTTTATTTTCCCCAGAAAGATCACTTTGGATTTTTCACATAAATGAGAGATCCTTCCACATCCCACTTACACCCCTGGAAATTTGTATCCCATGTCTGGCCTACAGAGATGGGATGCAATTGATGTCTCAGATGCATTTTATAACTCGTTTCTCTCTGATGTGTAATAATTGTAATGAAACTTGTTAAATCATGATTTTTCAGGTCTTAGCAAGCCCTTCCTTGAAGGAAATTGGGGGTTTCATTTATTAAGAAACATTCTTACTAATTAACAAAGGTGGGCCAGATGGACCAGATTCTAAAGTAAGGCCATTTTATGACTCTAATTCTGCTAATGGTATAAAAGGGACACTTCATGTCTTCAAGAAGTTGTGTGCCTTGAATTACAGCATTTTATAATCCTCTATATTACTGTCCCTCCAAAGCTGCAATTTTCCTGTGTATTTGCTAATAGACACTTGAACTAATGCAGAAAGAGTCCTCTGGTATATCACATCTTTCCCAAGTGATTACCTGGCTGAAATCATTCCCAATAGCCACAAGCATGACACACACGTTCTCTGTCAAGGGACAAATCGAATTTGGACTTCAGAACTGAGGTTGGGGGATAGCATGTATAACCTAGTCCATTTAAATTACCAATAGATGTATTGATAACTTTGTGTGTATTATGAATAGATTATTTATATCTTTTTACTCCCAGCAATTGGGTCATTGTGTAAATATAGATGGACAACTGCTACATGCGTAATATAAATTGGCTGAAGTCAGGTCAAGGATGATAACGGATATATACTAATGGAATAGTTTCGTTCTTTTCAACCTCTTATATATTTTTTTTCAGCTTTCAAGATAGAAAAATCCTCTTCTTTTAGCTTCTCCAGACAGACTGGGAATATTGTCATATTAACCATGAATAGTAAAGATTTCTGCAAGACAACCTGGATGTTAAGGCAATGAAGAGATTTTGCTGTCATGCTGACCAAAGCCTAAGGGCTGCCCAGCTCAGAACTGCAAGGATTTCATAAGGTTTGTGGTCTCTTTAAAATTTATCATTGCAAAAATAGCACAAAAATACTACCAACTCTTATTCACAAATCTGATTTGAGTTTAATAAAAAGGGAATACTCTAATGGTGATGTAATATGAGTGAAGTATATGCAACTATTCATGATTTTATTTTGGAGCATTTGCAGTATTCCTTGCACCTGAATGTGTATTTGTGGTTTTTACATAAAACAGTAAACATGGTATTTAATGTTTGGCCCATGAATATGAGGTCTGTCTGTTGTTCTCTTTGAGCAACATCTTTGTGAATAGGTACAGACAAATAGGAAGGGAAGCAAAGATAAAGCACAAAATAATCCAAGGTAAAGTAGAAAATGTTCATATAGCAGGATTTTAAAGGAAACTGAGGACAGAGAATCTTTGGTGCTGCCTGTAAGCATCTCAGAATTGGAAGAGGACGATCCCAAATTTTGGTGGAACTTATTTACTGTCCTGTTCCAGGAAACATGAGTTTTTCACTATTCTTAATAAATAAACATGACAGCACAAAGGTATAATTTGATCGATGTTTCCTAATCGATTTTATAGGAAGATTCCATATAATGACTGACGGGTTCAAAAGTGGGTCATGAGGAATACTGGTTCAACAAACCTTAATTTCTGTTCTCCAGAACTTTTATGCTGATGATTTTTTTTTTTTTGCAAAGACAATTATAAATTCATTTCTTAGTGTCTTACTTGGAGGCAGGCAGGTCAATATTACATATTTTTATTAAAGCCGCAACTGAGAATATACTTACATTTCCCAATCCTGTTATAACATGCTAATAGCTGGGATCTTTCAGAGAAAACTTAATTAAATAGTTCCCTAGATGCATTAAGTTAAGCATTAAAACAACTAGTGTGACATAAATCATTTAACAACCTTTATAAATGCATTTCCCCCCTACATTTCCATGTGTCTGTATCTTGCTTTTCCTCAGAATCATCTGATTAAGTTCCAGGAAATTCAGAGCCCAGCCGTGCATTCTGGGTTCAGAACACACAGATGGCTGAACTTTAGAGATTTGATGAGGATTGAGTGGCAGTTTGCTTATTATCCCAGGTTGCAGGTGTGGGGGGCAGGTAAATGCTAGCAGGAAGAGCAGGATGGGAGTTTGAAGTTGTTTGTGCACAACAAAACTCAGGTCAAACAATACACTCGCACACCTTTAATACACTAATTCTATTTCATCCTTTTATTACTGTGGGGGTTGATATTCATTATGTCTTGGTAATTTGTCACCCTCGCCATGCATGGCACTTCATCCACTCCGTAATGCAGCCCCTCTTCTGTATGTGAAGAACAGCCAGAGGCTGATGGAAGTGGGGCTGTCTTATCACCCTTGGCCAGGGAGGTGATGATGTGTGAAGTGGTGTCCTGTACTGCAGGAGATAGTGCTCTGGCACTGGGCTGCCCTGGGAGGGAGCGAGACCGGAGAGGGAAAGCTCCTTCCCTTTAAGTAAAGGAATTAAGCTGCAGCTTTTCCTCTCAGGTTTGGTTGCTGGATGCTATCCATTTAGCATTTCAGTCCTGCTTTACCAGGCTGAAATGCTAAATGCTCCCTTTTTGGAGGGGCTTTATTGTGAAAGGTTTTCCTTGCAAATTCTGTTCTATTGTCCTGCAATTCCTCACTTGTGATGTTATCAAAACCTGGTCTAAAGGTAACATTTTATGTATCACTGGAATATGATTTATCTTATAAAGTAAAAAAATTTAAAACCCTTGAGGGGCAGTGGGGTCTGTTATAGAGTTCTGTCACAGCTATTGACATTGTTGCTCCAAGAAGATGAAGGAGCAACTTCAAATGCAGCACACACTGTTGGAAACACTACTGTATTCAAGTCACTCCGAAACACCTGAACAGTATCAGGAAACACAACTCTGATTTTAAGTAACCCACTGGGTATCTAAGGAGGCTGGTAGCTCTGATTTTCTGATGAATAACTCAACATAGTTTCACTGTCCACGTTATGGTTACATAACTCATGGCAGCAGAACATAGCACCCATTGCAATTAATTTAGTTAGATGTTAATGAAAGCTGTGTTTCAATGTTGTTGACCATTTGCCATAGTATGAAGAAATGCAATATATAATGCAGCACTTTATGACATAATTCATTCAACCAAAGAGCACTTCTCCTGTCCCATAATCACTGAATCACAGAATCAACTAGGCTGGAAAAGACCTTTGAGATCATTGAGTCCAACCAAACTTTCAGTTTTATTCCCAGATACACAGACCATGCAGGTGCACAGTCACATGCACAATAAAGCAAGAATTACTTTTGGAACATTATTTAAGATGAAATGTAATATTTATCTGCGTTTTGTACTTCTCAGAGTGCTGTAGGAATGGTGAGGAGGCATTTTTAATCACTTACCACAAACTGGAAGAAAGAGGGATCGTTTTTGGCATAAGCACAAGTTAGAAAGGTGTCTGTAAAACTCTCTCCAGTTTGCCTACATCTGTTCCTACTCTAAGTAAATTCATAGCTTTGGGAAGATAGGTTTGACTCTGTGAATTAAATTTAAGAAATTAATCTAGGATTGGGTTTGTTGTTTTCTTGTTTGTTTGTTTGTTTTTAGTTTTGGGGTTTTTTAATTAAAAAAAAGAATGGTATTGATAGTCCACTATTAGTACAGATGTTGTCATGAAACAGCTGACAACTGCACTGCATTTATGCAGCTATAGTATGTCAGACAGTCTTGTTATACCATTCTTGATTTTTACCAGTTATGCTGATGTTGTGTTAGAACTTTCTTCTGCTGTATTGGTTTTTTGATTTTAGAGTCCCAGTAATAAAATAGTTTGCCTACATAGCAGAATTTATTCTCTGAGTTTGATTACTCATGGTCTGCACCACTTTCCTGAAAGCCATAAGAACCTGACTGTTACTATTTCCCTTGTACAAAGCAAATTATAATGAAATTACACTTAGACTTGCAGGAGGAATTGCCTAGTTTCTAAAAGATAACTAAAAGCATATGAGTCCATTGAGTGAGGAAGGATCACTCTGGACATGCTGTGGTCTTACTTAAGCATATGCTATTGACCACTGGCAGAGACAGAATAACTGAACTAACTGGATCTCTGATTTGAGACGGGTCATCAGCTTTTATATTTAGGCAAGAGACCTCATATTACTTCTCAAGTAGCTGGAGGTAAAATATTATTTCATTAATATGATTAATACGCATTCACTGGATATAGGGAAGGTCTGCACTTCACCCAGTTCTGAACTTACATCTAGCGAATATCTGTTACAACAATGCAATATGATGACTTGATTTTCTGTGGAGGGAACGCAGATCATGTGCCACAGTTACTTGTGATCCCAGCCATTTTATTTAGTGACTTTCATCCTGCTCTTAAAAGACTGAGGCAAAGAGCAAATTTCATGTCCAGTTTTTTCACAGAGATGTTGATACAACAAAATTGATTGGAATGCATTCCCTCTGACACTGCACTCAAAAAGCAAACTATTACTTTGGAAAATAGCTTTTGTAAAAAAGTATATTTTGGAAAACTTTTCTGGTCAGCTTTTCTGTCCAAGCAAACCCATCTGATGAGGTTGTTGCTGTAGAGTAACACTCCAGTTTTGATAGGAACCAATTTTCTTGCTGCTGATCAAGCAGTGTTTTGCAAAAAAACCTTGCACATACCTTTCTATGGCAGGTAATGTTGAAGGGGAACCTTTATAAAAAAGAATATTTTTACTATTAATTCCTACATTTTCTGAGCAAAAGCAAATGCAGTCATTATAAGCTTTGATCATGACACTCTTAAGAACAAGAGAAACATATCAGTCTACACATGTATTAAGGGTTATGTGACAACTTGTCACTAGATAAATTACAGTTTTATAATGAACAAAATACATTTTTCATAATCTGAAAGATGCTTGGAAGTTTTTAGAGGAAAATTTATCACCATATTAAGTAGCAGACAAAGCAGAAGAGCAGAGCCTATCAAATGAAGCAAGACAGACCTCCATTATGTAAGATATCAAAAATCTCTGCTCTATCTAACATAGTGAAGAAAATGAGTCGACTTTTCTGATTGACCTTTTTCCTCACTGAAGTTGTATGACTTTTTTAAGTATAAAAGGAAAAATTGATGAAATTCATGGAAAGCAGCCAACCTATTATTTAATATTCCACATGACTGGATAATATTATTGATGGATAATATGCAATTTGTTGGAATATAGTGAGGAAACTCATGCATATTTTTCCACTTACATGTGCAATTCACTGAGTAAATTAATTTTCTTTATTTTTATTATTTTCCTTGTAGATGGAAGAATAATTAGAAATTAAGAGAGATAGCATGAGGTACAGGTCTTATCTGTAGAACTATATTTCTCTTTTCTAATTTTGTAACACTCTGAAAAATTTGTTGGGAAACTACTGTGAAACAAGAGGGCATACTGATGGATTCACAATAGCTTCTTCAAAATAGAAAAATGATAAATAATGTTCCCAAAACCTTACTGTGGTATACCTTAGGGGTTTCTGAAATCAATTTTCAAATAAAGAAAAACTCATAAATCTTGCAATTTTTGTAAGAATTTATAGCACAGTCCCCTTAGATGTTGTAAAGAATTTTGGACATAACAAGTCCTGGGGAAAACCTTTGTCTTTCAAATGAACACCAAACTAGTTTCCTTGTCTATGTTATGGGATGGCTCATTTTTGTTGAGCATTTTTTTGAAAGGTGCTTGTTCTATTGCTCTCTGCCCATTAGCTCTTCTGTTATTTTTATTAAAATATAAACAAACAAAAAAAAAAAACTACTTTAATATGACCACGTAGCTCTAATTTGTCTTTGTTATTTCCACTTTTTGCAAATTTCCCTATTTACAACCAAAATTCTAAGTTTACAACCTCATTTGTCTATTCGGTTTTCAAGATGTGAGAGTATTTCTAAGGCACAATTTCCCCTTATTGGCAGTAACAGATTTTATAGCTGTTGTCTCACAAGCTATGCTGCAGTGACACACAGCTTCAGAAGGGCATGGAGACCCTACCAATTTTCAAAGTCTGACGAATATTTCCGTCCTGACTCGGTAAATGAGTCACAACCTTTGTGAATTGCCTGAGGGCACAAAGCAATTCAAGGGAAGAGTCATTTAGAGAACTCCATCTTTCCAAGATTCCTATTCTCTGTTCACTGGTTAACAAGGGTCTTTTTGTAATCACAGTAAAATGCTGATTTTTAAAAGTGAGGAAGGATCACTCTGGACGTGCTGTGGTCTTACTTAAGCACATGGTATTGACCACTGGCAGAGACAGAATAACTGAACTAACTGGATCTCTGATTTGAGACGGGTCATCAGCTTTTATATTTAGGCAAGAGACCTCATATTACTTCTCAAGTAGCTGGAGGTAAAATATTATTTCATTAATATGATTAATACGCATTCACTGGATATAGGGAAGGTCTGCACTTCACCCAATTCTGAGGAGGCATGGGTGCCTCCTGGTGTTGAGCTTTATGAACAACCACCTCCTACATCCCTAGCAAACACGTTTGGGAAAAGTAGGGTAGGAGAGTAAGGGAGGCTGGGAGAGGAGTTC
The DNA here is from genome assembly GCA_013400515.1 of Erpornis zantholeuca. Taxonomy (NCBI): domain Eukaryota; kingdom Metazoa; phylum Chordata; class Aves; order Passeriformes; family Timaliidae; genus Erpornis; species Erpornis zantholeuca. The sequence goes on from VZTN01025048.1 coordinate 82,027, forward strand.
AATATTACTTTTTGAAACTTTCAAGAGCAAGCTACAAGAGCTCTCTCAGTCTTGCATCTCTTTGTCATGATCTGGAGTTACACAAGTGTAATTTAGATTAGACTGGAAATGTGGAAACAATTTGGCCAGTGATGCATAAGGAATAGAAACCAGTTCTCCCTTTCTGATCCTCTTCTGTCAAGACAGAGAATAAAGAGCAAATCATCTCTACTTCCCTTATTAAAATATGGTTCCTAATATTCAAAGGGAAGTCATCTATAGGATACAAAGGCACTGTTAAGACAATGTGGCTGTATTTAGAGTGTGGCAGAATGTCTTATGTAAGGCTAATGGAAATGCAATACAACAAAGGATTTGTTGAAAAACAGGGAAGTTTTAAAGTAGACTTTTTTCAGCTGTTCTTTCTGCACAGTGCCTGTTGCTATCATTAATAGTATGGATCTATTTTGGCTGCAGAATTAGGCTCAGCAGGATGGATTGTTATTAAATTGCAGAAAACATTAAAATAAACTCCGGGTATTGAGGTAGCTAACCTGGATAAAGTTTTAAAACCATAATGCAATGTTGAAGAGAATGTAACATTGGAAAGTAGAGTACCTAGAGTAGACATGGCAGAAGAAATTGAAGTCTGTCCCTTAGTTATCAAAAAAAACCAAACAAAAACCCCAGCCAGTCACTGTGACTATTATGAAAATGCTGTCAAATCAATTAAAGCTGCTTTTCCCCTGTTTTTTTTCATGCTGGCTGCGGCCCAAACAAAAGACTTGTGATATCCCAGCCCAGTTTTTCTTTTACTTTCTGTAACTTGCAGAAAAGTAGGTGAGTGAACATCCCATTTTCATATTGTTTCACCACAAATCTTTAGAATTGAGAGGTATGGGTTTGCAGTGCTGTCAAACTGACACCAGTGTGGATACCCAGTATGTTCTTACTGTCAGTGCTGCTGGTGGACCTGGCATTCAGGTCTATTGGCCATCAGCCCTTACCCTGATGCAGTGCATGGGAGAAACAAGATGCTTTGGGTTCTTTCTCTGAGCTCCCAACAGCATCTATCCCAAGATAGCCAGGGTTCACACACAGCTTGACCTCCCCCAGCCTATGGCAATAGTAAGATGTTTTGTGCCATGTTGGAGAATGCTCTGGTTGCTCTTTAGCAACTGACTGCTCATGATGCCCCAAAAGAGGGCATTGCTATGGGAGTCACAATGATGATTTTTCACTAGATTTGGTAAATCCCACATGGAGGCAAAGAAATTATACTGATGTCATCACCTGAGTAAACAAATATGGAATTCCACTGAACTGAGAAATAGGTTCTGTATTTTTATTGGGGTAAAGGATGATGGATGATCAAAGTAGAGCCATCCAAGAGGCAGATAGATGTCAATGCAGAAGACTCTAATAGAAGAGAATAGCACACTGTGCTCAAGTTCACAGACATTCTTTCTTTGTGAAAGACAAATACTATTATTCTCAGGGTTAGAACATATTTTCCCAAACTGAACTTATAGGGAATTACAAACTCTGCTAGGTTACAAATACTGCTTTCTCAGATAATGAGAAAAAAAATGGCGAGAAATCTTCACAGATATTTCTTGCCCACAAGCTCACCTTCTCCCCTCCTTCAAACAGAGAAGCAAGGTTCATTTTTCCTTAATGCATTGTATAGTGGGGGTTGAAACCTGCAGGTGGAAGGCACAGTGCTGTTATTATTACTTACTGTTACAAAAGACAACACAGGGATTGCCATCAGTGAATCTGTCTCTCAGAGTTAGGTTTGAAATTTGCAGTCTTCAGCTGTCTGTGTAGGTTTAAGGAATAATTTCTGTTATTTGTAATATATGAAGCAATAAAATGCTACTAAGGATGATTAATAGCCAAAGTGAACTTCAGACATTTCATCAATCTCAAAAGCCATTTATTGCAAGTATATGAAAGCAAAAGAGATTATTGCTATTATACAACAAACTATAAAATCGGGAAGGAGAAAAATGCATCTTTTTCTTCTTGCAGATGATAAAAAGGTATTCTGCACTTTTCTTCTCTGCTGGATATTCCATCAGAAACACATGCTGGAGACACAAGTGGGATCAATAACATCACAGACAGAGCTTTAAATACTGATTAAATGATCAAGGACAGATATGTTAGAGTATAAGCTGAAAAACTGTTCACAGAAGCAGCTGGTGCAGAGCAGAAGTGACCAGACTGGACAATGAGGGTTTTGTGTGCAGATACGTTTGAATTTTTCTGCCTGGAATACTGTGCTTGTTATATAACCTCTCTTGATTAACTGAGCCCCTGTGCCAGGTTGTCGGCTGCAGCTGAGGTATGTCTGGCACAGCCAAGGGGCACTGGCACACCGGGCTGCTGCCAGGTTTTAACCTGTTCCACCCAAGCCTAGGACACAATAAGCCATAGGAATACTTGATGGCCTGGATGTTCCTGTGTTGGTTCTGTACCACCTGAAGGCTTCACACCAAACAAAATGCCCAATACTTCGGCTTCACACTGGTTAGAGCAGTCCAGCAGAAGTTCTGACTTCAAGAGAATGTTCATGGAGGCAACATCCTCTGGTCATGCCCAGACAGCCTTTTGCACAAGGTAAGAAAAAAGCCATTCCACTGGTCATGTGCCACCCTGAGAACTACTGATGTCTGGGGGACCCAGGAGATATTAGGTGCATTAGAACCTGGAATTTGTTATATTGAATATATAAGTGATTCTAGTTTTGTATTTTTAGGTCCCAAGTGGAAGAGGTCTTATGAGGGCATTCGGAGAGAAGTTGTGGTGAGAAGAGTTTTCCCTTTATTCTGTGCAGTAGTGAGGAGTGACCAGAATTAGGGAAGTCTAACTAGGGAAGCTTGCATGCAGGTGAACTTGCTTTTGTTTGTTTTAACCATTTTTCCTGGCTATGCTCCTACAAATAAAACTAGGGTTTTATTTCAAGAAGTTGAATTTAAATAATTTACCTGTCCTTCTGAGGCAGATGAAAACTGGGGTAAATTGCCTCTGAGAGACAAGTAGCTGGCTCTTTCCTGCCTCTTGAAAGGTGTGTTCATGCAGAGACCAAAAATTTCATTAAATCGGTGAAACTCTATGCAATACTGGATGGAAGCACTACCTTGTACTCTTTCTGCTTCTCCCTGTGTGCTAAAAGAATTTCTTTATTGGATATTCTTCTACCTAACTGCTTGCTATACACAATCTTTCCTCTTTTTTCCCCTTAATATAAATCAACTATCTTTACCAAGAATGAAAATTTAATAACATGTTATAGATTCAGATGAATCAATAGCTCTAATGGTTTGGAAGAGAGTTTTGCCCAGTTGATTAATTTGGATTATCAAATTCTGGAGACATATACTGCGGTTCATGGATTTTATGATGCCCAAGATGGCTTTGCCTTCATCCAGGAGGTAACTGACGATGCCTAATTAATGACAAATGTTTCAAACACATACTTGCCATAGCTACTATAGTCTTTAAGCTGAACTCAGCAATTTATCTTTCTTCCTGGCTCATTAAACTCTATTTTGAGCTCCACTAATATACAGCTAATGATCATGTATTTAAGAGTATTTGCAAATCAGTCACCTCTGCCCTGGAATTTGTTCTTAAAAAGTCTAAAAATCTACAGTCATGTAAAACAGAGTGCATATCAGTCCTTCATGGCCTGTATCATTTGAAGGTTGGGGGGATATTTTCTCCTTTCTCCTGATGAGATCTCTTGGTAGGAGGAGCTCTTCTGGTAAAATCTTCTCTCCTCCTGCTAGTCTGCATGTGCAATGTACAAAATCCAGTCTCAACTATGTTTTCAAGTTGTATTTATAAATTTTATGGGTAGATTCTGGGTATCAACTGCTTCTCCTCAGAGGAGCATTTCTCAGTATAAAGGAGTCCCCAGTGGGACAACACATAGATATTACTAATGCATCCATCAGTAAATTATCTAGGCAGCAGTCACAAAATTGAGATTTGGGTAGTAAAAATAATAGATTTTTTTCACTACAGTAACTGAGTTGAGAAGTTAGAAAAGAGTCTTAATTTAGGGTGACTGGAAAGAGAAGTGTTGGGTTTTTTTTCTCAGAATGTAAAAAGGCTATTCACCTGTGTGTGGTATCAGGGTTCAAACTCAAAGCAGGCCTGCATAAAGGACTACTTCTTCCATCTGCCAGGAGCACACCCTACTCACAGCATTTGAAAGCTATCTTAGCAGAGGTCACCCTTAACAAATGCCCTTTTCCTCTTCAGTTGTGGCTATGTGAAATATAAAAGTCTCTCTGGAACTATATTGGAAATTAAATCTGCATTTTTAATAGCTTCAGTATGGCTCCTGCTGTGCTCTTCAACAAACATTTTCTGATACCCTGTATGAGATTTGCCTCAGTTTGTATGTAAAAAACCTCTGCTCTTCTGAGGTCAAGTAACTTTACTGGATGATCTGTACCTTTGAAAGTTTCTCTACCTTTGTTACCTTTTGAAGGGCTTGGCAGAAAGATGGCATTCAGCATTGTGATCTGAAATTGATTGGGATCAGACTCATTCTAATCAGCTCTGGCACGAAGTAACATAACATAGGGCTCTCTGCCAAGAACAGTCTGATCTCAGCTCCTGAGTGCTTCACAGTGAAGTACTGCAGCCTTTGGGCTTCCATGGACAGCAGTTTTTTTCCTAGGGTAAGAACGGAGAACAGGTTGCTGAATTAGAAATGCTGTTATTTTGGAGGGCCTGTAAGGAATATGAAGAGCAGCACCTTGTATGCTCCCAGGAGATTTGTGTTGTTTTTGTCTTGCACAGGTGGAATTTCTGAATGCCTTTCCAATTCAGTGTCAGAGAAAGAACTGCATTGACCCAAGTGTGAAACACAGTAACTGAATCCTCACCGGAGACAAACAGTCACAGCAAATCAGAAAGATTAAATTGTAAATATTGTATATTACCTCTGTCGCTAGTAGAATGTGTTATCTGTGTTCTAGTTTGTCTTTATGTTTTATTGAGAAAGGCTCCCAGGACAGCCATGGTCATGTCTCTGTGGAAAGGAATGGAACAACACAGACGCTCGTGGATTGTGTATCAGCTGTTGGGAACACCAAGTGATTGTTTTGGAGACATTAGGTCTTCAGGATGGGCTTTTCCTGCTGGCTTATTAACTTCAAGAGTAATTTAAACAATTCAGTTTGATTCACTGCCCTATAGATGAAAGACTACTTTGTCCTGTCAGCATTCTCCTCTCCAGCTGATAATGATATCATAAATGTCGTGGGGAAAGCTTAAGGAAATAGCCAAATGTCAGAAATATAAGCAATCTTAGGGTGAGAATGCTGCATGCACTTAGTTAATTTTTATGTTTCTTGTATATGAATTTAAGTCTTAGTTAATCATTATGAGATGTTTCTCTGAAGGATGGTTGGTACTACCCTGCATCTTATTTTCCAACATGAAATTGCCACAGGCACCATATTAGACTTTATTATGCACATTTTCTTTTAAAATTATCTTCTGTGCAACTTTTTCTTGCGTTTTCAAATGAACACCACTAAAATGAATTAAAAGAGCAAGGGGACCAATAGGTGTTTTAAAGACAATATTGTGTTATGAAGACAATATTATATTGTCCAAACTAAAGCAGTTCAGAATCAGTTGCAGAATGTTTTGTGATTATTGCATAAATTTGGCTTTCCAGGTTTATGGCTTAAATTTCCGTTTGATATAAGACTCCTGAGTAATGTTGGAAGCTACTTTCACAATGCCTCACTTTACTCTGTGAAACAAGTGGACTCTACCTTGCAATACAAGCCTATTGTAAGATGCTGAGATAAAGTCATGTGACACTCCAGAGTGATAACAAAAGGAAGAATTCCATTATCAGTCTTTCCATATGTGTGAACACACACATGTCTACTTCTGGATGGGTACTGCTAATGACAAACCTGATAATCTAATTGAATTAATGAGACAATGACTCAGAAATTTCCAAATACCACACTTAGCACTGGATTAATTTTGGATATATACTTCCTCTAGTCCTCATTTTCCAGCGGTGAAAAAAAAAAGGTGTGTTTGCATATCAGATGATTACTAGGTTATTTGCCCATTTGCATACAAACAAAAACAATTCCAGTCTTTGATCTTGCATCTCAGTAAGTTCTCTTCAAAGGAAATTATGCCATGACAGTTTTGCTTTGACTTCCATTTGGGTCAAATTATGTTCTTTACTTCTTCTGTCTACCTCTGCATTTCAGCTGGTAGAGGGGGGTAATATCCAACTGCAAAAGCATAGGATACTTAAAGAATGACAAAGTGGAGATGCCTAAATGCAAAGCGCTTTATTCTAAAGTAGCTCCTGATGAGAGCTATCTATGCCTGGAGTGCCACCTAGTAGAGTTCATGTGAAAAGAATACAGGAATTGGAGATGCTGCTGCAGTTCATATGAAAATGGATTAGATGGCTGAAAGATGTCCTGAGGAGGAGAAGGGTCAAGAATCCTTTTATCATCTTTCATATGAAAACAAATGAAACCACTATTCAAAGATGTAGTGAAATCAAAGTCGACAGTGGACATGTGAGAAGTTATGAAGATAAAAAAGGCACATACCTAAAGAAATACATCAAGGGGAGAGATAGAAGAAGACTCTATCAAAAAGATCAGATTGCCTAAGCATCTGAGGAAATTATGAAATTAAGGCTTATCAGTATTATAAATACAACAAAAGTAGCAGAAGAGCAATCATGACTAAAATGGGGATTTAAGAAAATGCACAGTTTGGAAAAGATGAGGCAACAGAACAGATGTATACATAAAGTGATAATCAGTAAAGAAATAGAACTGAGATTAAAAAATAAAAGACAATGTTGGGGCAAAAGTGAATGAATGTAAGTAAAGGCTGGAAATCAGAAAGTTCTGAACATGTAGGAACAGGTGGGGTTTGATTACTTCTTTGAAAAGAATGATGTAATAGCTGTCTATAATGACTAAAGACTGTGCTTCATGATTCTGAAGTTTACTCTTCTCCCATTCAACCCCATGAAAAGAAAAGGCTCTATATGGATTTTGCCATACAGTAAGCAGTCTATGCATGTAATTTTCTGATCTGCTTCATGAATGCACAGCTAACTCACCCCTATGCCTTTGTAAGATTCCGAAGTACCTGGAATACAAACTAACCTACCACTTCAGGGAAGCAGTGTTATGCTCCTCTATGAGTCATAGCAGTAATGGGGCCAGTTTAAAAATTGTAGTTCTTTACCTTTGAATTCTTTCAGGTTTTTCAGTAGCAGCGACACAATTTGCTCGTTATTGCAATGCTTTCTCACTGCTGCCACAAAGGCAGCAGCAGTTGGCAACTGACAGAAAGCTTGTCTCTGTCCTGAAATCCAAATAATCGCTAAAGGAAGAATGGTAGTTTCAAAGACTGAGAAAGTATTAGAACCCATGACATTAGAGAGATCTCTGATTAACAAAACCCAAACAATTGAAAAGGACACAAGTCACACGCACAAACCCCCAGTTCTTTATACAGCAATCCTTCAGTTCCCTCAGTTTCACCCAAACTAAATTAAAATGAGAACCTTCAGGCAAATTGCCATTAAACGAAAACTCTTAAAAGGAGAATGTACAATCTAATTATAGTGTAACAAATGTGTACCTTTCATCTACAAGGCTGGTACTTTAAATTATAATAGTCAATTATGATTATACAATCTATTAAAAAGAATAACCAAAGTGCTATAATGAAAAGGAAAAACCTACATAAGAACATGAAAGACA
>VZTN01025050.1:17389-31360 GCA_013400515.1 Erpornis zantholeuca
GGGACAATCCCGGCAGCACGCGCCGGGCATTTCCATCCCGGGGAAGCTCGGGAGGGAGGGAAGCAGGGAAGGAGAGGGAGGGACCAACGGGGACGGTAAATGTGTAATTAAGGTGCCATTAAAAGGCGCCCAGGAGTCTCCCGGGGACCAGGGCGGGCGCAGTCGCTGCCACCCCGACGGCTCCTGGGTGCCCAAGTCCCCCCGGGCACGGCCGGGAGGGCTCAGGGGACTTGGCCCGAGGGATGCGACATCATCAGGGCCTCTGTGGCACCGGGACACCCCTCCCACAGCCAGGCAGGATCATCCTGTCCCATCCCATTCCCGGGAGGTGCTGGCAGCGCGTGACCCATCCCCAAAATCCACCTGCGCCTTTTGCTGTCCCTGGGAGCATCCCGGGTGACACGCGGGCTCCCCGCGGCCACCCTGCCACCCTCACCCGGGCCAGAGCTCCCAGGTCAAGGCCCAAAACTCCCAGGTTTGAAGGCAGATCCCCCCAGTTCCCCCCACCCCCCGAGTTCCAGCTGCCCGGCAGGTGCCTCTCCCATCGATCACCTCCCGCCCTCCGCAGCTCCCAATTATTCCTGCTTCAGCGGGCACTGAAAGAGGCTGGAATTCCTCCATCCACCCGCGACCCGCGGCTCCCAGCGCCGGCCCCGTAACCCAACCCAGCCGGGCACAGAGCCGGGAGGCAGCCCCGGGATGGGGTCGGGGCCCGGGGCAGGGGGGGCCCCGCGGCCGCGGCTCCCTTTGAACGTCCCGGGCCCAGCTTTTGTCTCCTCGCCTTTGGGAACTCGCACCTGGCCGGGCCGGGCTCCCCTCGGCTCCTGTTTCATCTCGCTTTGTTCCCACCCTGTGCCTTCGGCTCCAGCTGCACCCGGGGGGGAGGTTTGGGTTTCTAACAGGGACCCCACGGTGGTGCCAGGACATTCCCCAGAGCCCCCCCAGGCACTCAGGGCGGGATGTGCCCACTCCCTGTCCCTGTGGCTGAGCTCAGCTCCAGCTGCGCCCGCGGGAGGACCCAGCGCCCTCTTCCCAACTTTTCCAGTCGCTTTCCATCTTTTCCATTGGCTCTGCTTTTCCCCCCTGTGAGTAATGGGGAGAGGCCGCTCCGGGCGCTGCCAGCGGGGACGGGGCCACCCAGGGCCACCCTGGGCCAGCCTGGGCCACCCTGGGCCACCCTGGGGCACCCTGGGCAGCACCAGCAGCAGGAGGAGGAGGAGGGTGAGGAGGAGGAGGAAGATTCTCTTATTCCATCACTGTCTGCCCATGGAAAAAATTCTCCATCATTTTTTTACGGCTTTATTTTCCAGCACTGAAAGGCCCCAGAAGCAGCAGCAGCTCCTGTCCCCTGCCAGGACCGGGCTCAGGGCCTGCACAGCCCTCGGGGACAGCCAGGGACAGCTGGGGACAGCCAGGCTCGCTCCTCCGAGCTGTGCCAGCCCCTCCGAGCTGTGCCAGCCCTGGGGGACACCCGGGCCAGCTCCTCCAAGCTGTGCCAGCCCCTCCGAGCTGTGCCAGCCCTGGGGGACACCCGGGCCAGCCCCTCCGAGCTGTGCCAGCCCCTCCGAGCTGTGCCAGCCCTCGGGAGCGGCCGAGCCCCCCGAACTCCCGGGCCGGGATCCTCCCCGCAGCCCTGGGGCGAAGGTGGAGCTCGGCTCCAAGCGGGGCCACCTCAGCTGCCAGGGCTTGGTCACCGAGTGCCACCGGCTCCGATGGGACCTGCCGGGCAGGATTCCTGCCGGGACACCTTCCCTGCCAGGCCTGGAGATCAAAGGCGATGGGACAGGGACGTGTGAGCTCTGCTCACGTGGGGCTGTCCCGGTTCCACCGGCGGGAGCGGAGGGGCAGGGCTGGGAATGTTGTGAGGGGGCTCTGCATCCTGCTCCTCATCCCAATCTCCTGCTCCTCATCCCTTCTCCTGCTCTTCATCCCAATCTCCTGTTCCCAGTCCCTTCTCCTGCTCTTCATCCCAATCTCCTGCTCCTCATTCCCTTCTCCTGCTCCTCATCCCTTCTGCTCCTCATCCCAATCTCCTGCTCCTCATTCCCTTCTCCTGCTCCTCATCCCCCTCTCCTGCTCCTCATCCCTTCTGCTCCTCATCCCCTCTCCTGCTCCTCATCCCCTTCTCCTCTCCTCCCAAACCAGGCCAGGCCTTGCCTGATGTCCCGAAAGGCGAATTCCCGCTCCGAGCCCCTCTTTGGGGGGAGCAGGGTCATTCCCAGCCGGGCCCACCCCTCTGGCTCTGCACAGAGTGGGAAGAGGCCTCGCTGTGCCCTCCCTGGGTTCGCAGGACTGGGAGCCATCCCAAATTCCTGCAGGATCTGCTCGAATCTGGGGTATTCCCAATCCCAGAGGGAATTTTCTTTGCCATGACCCAAGTTTCATCCTAGAGGGATCCTTGCCCCGTCCAGGAGAGCAAAGCCAACATTCCCACAGGGAAGTCTCGGGGAGGGGGGGAACCATTCCAGGGTGCTCTGGGATTCCTGCGGTTCCTGGCCCTAAAGGAAGAGGTTTGGGGATCCCCTGGGATCACTCCTGCCTGGCCATTCCCAGCTCAGATGGGAGGATTTTCCCTGCACTCAATCCCTTTATCCTTTTCCCACTTCCTATCCCGAATTCCCACTCTTCCCACCACCCCAAAGCTTTGCTCCTCCTGCCGAGCCCCCGGCAGCTCCGGAGCCTTTGTGGGGACGAGCCCAGCACCACTTCCAGCCGATCCCGTTCGGATGGAGCTGCCGGGGCTGACCCTTGCCGTCTCCTTTCGGGAGCGTTCCCAGCTCCCTCCGTCCCCTCCCTGCTCCCAGCCCACATCCCGGGCCCGCATTCCTCGCTCCCGAGTCACCTGCTGTGGCAGGTGCCGGCTCCATCCCGGTTTCTCCCTGGAAAACACCCACAGGAAGGCGGCGCCTGCCCCGTCCCCGTCCCCTCCCATTCCCCATTCCCCAGGACAGGCCTCGCTCCCGCCGGGCCGGGCTGTGGGAGCGGATGCAATTCCAGGGAGCTCAGCCCCGCCTGCCCGGGATCCTTATCTCCCCCGGGGAGAGAGGAAGTGCAGGAGATTGGAATCTGGAGCTGGAAATCAGCTCGGGATCTCGGGATCGTCCCACACGGCGTCACCTGCCGGGATCCTCCCTGAATCCTGCAGGGTCTCTCCTGGCCTCGCCTGGAGCTGCCAGGAGCCCTCCTGGAATCATGGAATGAGAGAATCCCGGCATGGTTTGGGTCGGGAGGGACCTCAAAGCCCACCCAGTGCCCTGGACAGGGACACCTCTCACCGCCCCAAGTGGCTCCAGCCTGGCCTTGGGCACTCCCAGGGATCCAGGGGCAGCCACAGCTCCTCTGGGAATTCCTTCCCAGCCTCTCCACCCTCTCAGCCATGAATTCCTCCCCAGTATCCCCCCTAACCCTGCCCTATTCCAGCTTGGAGCCATTCCCTGGCTCCTGTCCCTCCATGCCTTGTCCCCAGTCCCTCCCCAGCTCTCCCGGAGCCCCTCCAGGCCCTGAGCTCTCCCTGGATCCTTCCCTTCTCCAGGCGAACACTCCCAGCTCGGCTCCACATCCAACCCCACCCTCCTCCGTCCCCGTTTGTCACCTCCAGCCGTGCCTGGGGACCCGAACCCATCCCAAGGGACCGGACCCACATTCCCCGAGCTGGGACAGACCCGGGACAAGCCCCGGGACAATCCGGGCTGGCGGAGCCGCGCCGGCTCGGGGTGATTAATGCCGGGAGCTGCCAGGGAAGCGCGGGGAAGCTCCCGCAGCCTTTGAAGTGCGGCTTGGGCAGTGCTGAGACTCCAGAGCCGCTCCGGGGCCGGAGCTGGAGCGGGGAGAGCGAAGGGAGGCAGGAAAAGTGGGAAGAGCCTCAACCTGAGCATTCCCGGCGTTGTCCAACTCGTCCCGAGGGACTGCGAGCGATGCCTCCGGTGGGGAGCCGGGATAATGAAACCAGGGATGCTGCAGAAATTTAATTTCGTTTAATTAAAAATTAAAAAAAAAAAAAAAAGGAAAAAAAAAAAAGCGGTGAGAAGAAAGGATGGGGAAAGGATCGTCCCGGGAATGTTCCCCCGGGATTTGGGATGTGGTCCAGGCAGGGCGGGGGGGGCTGGGCCCAGTTCCCTCAGCTCTGGGGAGAGGATCCTGGAGAGGGGGAGCCGAGGGATCCCTGGGATTCCAGCCCCAGGGATTTGGGGATTACGGGAGGTGGGATCAGGTCCTAGAGGTACCAGAGCTGAGGGAAAGGACCACGGGATGGGGCTGGCAGGAGGAACTCAGGAGATGACCCTGCACACCCCATCCCATCCCATCCCATCCCATCCCATCCCATCCCATCCCATCCCATCCCATCCCATGGATCCCATCCCATGGATCCCATCCCATCCCAGGATCAGGCACAGCTCTCCCATCCCTCCCAGGAGTTTTTCCAAGCCCTCTGCACCCTCCCCGAGGGACCCTTGACCCTCCGGCCACCACACAGACCCCAATTCCCGGCCGGAGTCGAACCCGGGGCTCCTCCATCTCCAAGTTCCTCTGGGGAGGATGGTGAGGTGTGGGAATCTCCCTGGATCCAAACACTTCCACCCGGCAGGGACTGCAGCAGCTCCGAGACTTGGGGAAGATGAAGCAGGGGAAGGAGCTCTCCCTGAGCTCCACAGGATTTCAGCCCCAGCCGGGACTGTGATCCCCAGGGCTGTCCCTGCTGCGGCACTCTCTCATCCCAAAAAATAAATAAAAATAAATATCCACGGAGGTGTCAGACTGTGGGGATCCAAATCCCCAATGGAACACCCCCAGAAGGTTCCCCCCGAGCCCAGACTGGATCCAGGGGTGGGATAAATCCGCGGGGTGGGAGGAAGGGATGTGGCTGGAAGCCTGCAGGGACTCAGGTCACCCCCGTGGTGGCAGCGAGTCCCTGCTGTGCCTTTTCCCAGCCCAAAGCTTCTTTCCCAGGCTCCCGTCCCCGGATCCTCCGAGGGTTTGGGGTGACCGGAGCCGAAGGGTTTCCTGTTGGCTCCTTTTGCTGTGGTTGGATTTAATTTGGTTACAAATGTTTGTCCCAACAGGAGCAATCCCGGGAAAACACGGAAAAACTTCAGCTTGTGCTGGAAAAACTCCATCCCGGGCTCCTGGAGCATCCCGGGGTTTCTCCAGAGGGTGGGATTGGCTCTTCTCCTGCAGGGGAGGGGGTCTCGCTGCTGGCACAAATTCGGGAAAACAAATTCCCAGCCCTTTCCCAGCGCTCCGAGCCCGTGCCCAGCTCCAGTCTGGAGCCTTTGTGGTGCCACAGAGCCTCGGCCTCCTCCCGACCTCCCAAGTGCTCCCGGTTTTCTTGCAGGATGCAGGAAATGCGCCGGAGCACCGTGAGAAAGCTGCTCCCTGTGGCTGTGCCCGGCCCTGAGCGGAGCCGGGATGGGAGCGCTGGAAACCTCCACAGATTTCCACCCCAAAATCTGCCCGGGATGGAGGAACTTTGGGATCGGGGCAGCAATCCCAAGGATTGGGGCAGCAGGATCCCAAGGATTGGGGCAGCAGGATCCCAAGGGATTGGGGCAGCGATCCCAAGGATTGGGGCAGCAGGATCCCAAGGATTGGGGCAGCAGGATCCCGAGGGATTGGGGCAGCAGGATCCCAAGGGATTGGGGCAGCAGGATCCCGAGGGATTGGGGGAACAGGATCCCAAGGGATTGGGGGAACAGGATCCCAAGGATTGGGGCAGCAGGATCCCGAGGATTGCCCCTGGTCCCGGGACCAGGAGGGACCAAAGCCCTCCCGGGAGGCTCCCAGAGCTCATTCCATGCAGGAATTCCAGCATCCCACTCTTATGTAACAGCGGGGCCGGCTTTATTGATTTACCGCGGCCTGGTGATTCCAAGCTCCAGCAGCTCCCTCTACGGGCTGGGAGCTCCGGGAGGTGACTCAGCCTTTGGGATTGCTGCTGCTCTCCCCATGGATTGGGATTCCTGCTCTCCCCATGGCTGGAATTGTTCCTCTCTCATGGTTTGGGATCCCTGCACTCCCATGGATTGGAACTCCTGCTCTCCCATGGATTGGGATTGTTGTTCCTCTCCCATGGATTGGAATTCCTGCTCTCCCATGGATTGGGATTGCTGTTCCTCTCCCATGGATTTGGTTTCCTGTTCTCTCCACGGTTGGAATTGTTCCTCCCCTCATGGTTTGAATTGTTCCTCTCCCACTGTTCGGAATTCCTGCTCCTTCCCTCACCCCCCGTGTCCATCCCCACCCCTTGGTGCCCCCGCGCAGGGCAAACCCCTGCCCCAAATCGCGCCGGGGCCTCAAAGCTCGGCACCTGTGAGGGTTTAACCCCAAAAACCTCAGGCGGTGACGCCGTCCCCGAAGCCGTGGGACATCCACGCTCCTGGAATTTCTCATCCACAACAACAAAGGCGTCACGGGAGCGGGAGCAGCTCCGGCTCTGCCCGAGCGCCCCGGGCCAGGGCGGGGAGGCTCCGGGGCTCCGGCCCCGCTTCCTGTTTGCGCTGCCCGCAGCGGCCCCGCAGCCCCCGGAACGGCCCCCGGCGCCCTCCCCGCGCTGCCGGGGCTCTGTTGGGAGCGGGTTCCCTGGAGACGGGCGGCATCAAAGGCAGCCCGGCCGGGATGGCATCCCCGGGATGCCGCGGTAATTGCGGGGTGTCCTGGGCCGGGAGCTGTTGTGCAGGAGAGGAGCTGGGCAGGCAGAGCGCGGGGGAAGGGCTGCCCTCGGCTCCCCAAAACAGGGAATGGCTCGGGATGGAGGGAGCCGAGGGCTCGCTCCTGGGCAGGGATGTTCTGCGCTTCCACCGGAGAGGTCCCATCACAAAAATGTCCTGAACGGTGTTCCCGAGAGCTGCTCTGGCTCGGGAATTCCGGCAGCAGGGAAAAGGGAAAGGCAGCAGTGCCCGGCGGCTGGAGCCGGATCCGAGGGCTCTCCATGGCTTTCCATGGGTCTGGAAAGTGATTTATGGATCCCCAATATCCTGCTCTGGGCACTGAGACTGCTCCGTGTCCCCAGGACACTCCAGGTGCTTCCATCAGCTCCAATCCATGGATCAATTCCCCCGGGAGAACCTTCCTCCTCCTCCTTCCCAGTATCCCTGGACACTTTTCCTGAGAAGAAAGTGAAATCAATCAGCCTCCACTGTTCGGAACAGCTCATCCTGCCCCATCCCATTTCCCTCTTTCCCAGGCCAAACCTCCCCGGCTCTTCCCTAATTGCTGCATTTTCCATAATCGTCTGCCACAAGTGCCAGGAAGGCACCAGGGAATGATGCTGGGCTTGGGACAGGGAATCCCTCCAGCCCAGGACATCCCAGGTTATCTCCTTGCGACCTCCTGGGAATCACCTTGGCCTTTTCCAGGAATGGGGGGAAAGCTGGGGATGCCTCAGGGGTGAGGCAGCAGCAGCAGCATTTGGAGCTGTTGACACTGGGATAAATCATGGAATTGCGGGGAGGCAGCAGGGGCTGGAGCAGGCTGGGATAAATCATGGAATTGCTGGGATCAGGAGGGGTTGGAAAACTCAGTTCATTCCACAGGGGATGCCTTCCATGGAGGGGGAAACCCACGTGGATGAATCCCACGTGGATGAATCCCACAGGGATGAATCCCACGTGGATAAATCCCACGTGGACAAATCCCACAGGGATGAATCCCGCACGGATGAATCCCGCACGGATGAATCCCGCACGGATGAATCCCGTGGGGGCAGGAGCAGCCGGTTCTGCCGGGAAGGGCTGCAGAGGCAGGGATTGGGGTTGGGATGTTCCCGCGCCGGCGGTGCCGCGCTCCCGGAGCCCTGGCGAGGGAGCAGCCGCTGGAAGTGGCCCCGCTGGGATCAGCGATCCCGGGATGTCACACCCGGCCCGGCGATGTCACACCCTCCGTAACTCATCGGGAGGGCGGGGGCAGGAACGGCGAGTTGAGCAATCCCAGCTGGTTCCTTTTGGGAAGAGTTTCAGCATTTGGAAATTTCTGACTCTTTCGGAAAGAAAACAACAACAACAACCACCACCACCCCCCTCCCCAAAAAAATGGTGTTGGCGTTTCCCAAAAATCCAAAGCTGGATAAACAGCAGAGGGCAAAGCCCTGTCCCAGTGCCCAGCACAACCCTGGGGCTGGCACGGGATTTTCTTGGCGTTATTCCAGCAAAGCCTGGCCCAAACTCAGGGCCTGGCTCCTTCTGTTCCACAAATTCTCCTTTCTGGAACGATTTCCTCCCAGAAAGTCAGACGGGTTTGGAAAACATTTCCTTTTCAGCCTCTCAGCCGTTCCTTGTTTTATTTTTGGTTTTATTTTTGGCACCGGGAGGTTCTCAGAGGCAGCTCCTGAGCTGCCCAAATCCCGGTGGTTTTCCTCATGTTTTGGGCAATTCCTGAGATATTCCCACCTGGAGAGAAATTGTCCACGTGAGGTCAGGAGAAACTCTGAGCAGAAGGGGAGAAACTCCAGGATGCATCATCCACCCCTGGCATCACCAGATCCAGTGCGGGACAGGGAATTAAACCCTGGGATCAACACTTCCAGCGGGAATGGAGGAGAATTCCCTCAGCCTGGCTCCCAGGGATCTCCCCTGGGATTCTTCATCCCCCCCTGATGAAGGAATGGGTGGAGAAGGCCTCGGAGGGAGCAGCAGGGACACGGAAGAGGCTGGAAGGCCTCGTGTTCCCGAGATTAAAGGGAATTGTCCTGCTCTGTGTGAGGAGAGGCCCAGCCCAAGCACCCGGGGCTGGGAAGCAGCACAAAGGTGCAGGACGAGGTTGGGATAAATGGGACATCCATGGATTCGGGTGGGAATGGAGCAGGTTCCTTATCAGGCTTTAATGTATGTGGGAATTGCCTGTTCCGGCAGGGAATGTCTGTCCCCGGCGGCTCCTGGGGCCCTGTCTGCTCTCCAGGATGGAATGGAGCTCCCAAGTTTCACCCCAGCACCTCCCTGGGCCGGCCCAGGCATCCCGGGAGAGCTCCAGAGGCACACACGGAGGGAAAGGGAAAGGGAAAAGGGAGCTCTGGGGTCACCCGGGAGAGCGGAGATGGCACAAACCTCCCGTGCCCGGGTGGGAAATATCCCAGGACAATGCCCGGGCTGGGATCAGCCTCGCTGGCAGCTCCGGGCCAGGACAGAGCCTGGGGACACTGAGCTTTGTGAGGAAAACCAGGGAGAGCTGAGCCGGGAGAGCCACGAGGATCCCTGGGGACTGAGGAGGGAACAGATCCCAACCCCCGGGAGGAGCGGGAACTGATCCCAGATCCTGTGGGGGCCACAGGAGCCTCCCCTGGTCCCCTGGCAGGGCCACACTGCACAGGGCCGGGTGGCACTGCCATGGTGGCACTGCAAAGGTGGCACTGCCATGGTGGCACTGCAGAGATGTCATTGTCACATGTGTCACTGCAAAGGTGGCACTGCCATGGTGGCACTGCAAAGGTGGCACTGCCATGGTGGCACTGCAGAGATGTCATCACCACATGTGTCACTGCAAATGTGGCACTGCCATGGTGGCACTGCCATGGTGGCACTGCCACATGTGTCACTGCAAAGGTGGCACTGCCACGGTGGCACTGCAGAGATGTCACCGCTGTAGGTGTCACTGCCATGGTGGCACTGCCATGGTGTCACTGCAAAGGTGGCACTGCCATGGTGGCACTGCCCAGGTGTCAGTGCAAAGGTGGCACTGCCATGGTGGCACTGCCCAGGTGTCACCTCCGCAGGTGTCACTGCCCAGGTGTCACTGCCACCGCCGCCCCATCCTGTGCACAACGAGTTCCTGATGCAATTCCCGATGGATCCGGGCAGCATTCCTGGGCACGGAGTCACGGGGAGGCCTCGGGGAGAGGGCCTGGCGTGGCTGAGGTGTGTGGGGAGCAGGTCCCGCGGTTTGATCCACAACATCCTCCTCCTCCTCCTCCTCCTCCTCCTCCTCCTCCTCGGAGAAAGGGAGCTGAGGGTTGGGTCCAGAATCCTTGGATAAAGCCAGAGGTTCCTGCTGCCCGAGCCCTGGGAGAGCACAGGGATGCAGCCTTGGCTTTGTCCAAGCGGAGCAGAGGAAATCGGGAAATCCGGAAATGGGGGAAATGGGAAATGGCATCAAACAGGATCCAAAGGGTTTGGGAAGAGCAGGAGAGGCTCCCTGGGGTCGGACTCTGGAGCATCAGGACCTGGATTCCACCCCTGCTCCATCCCTCAGGAACCACGGGAGAGCCGAGGGAGCCTCTGCCCAAATCCCATCGGTGCTGGGTTAATTACGTACAAATTAATCTCGCTAATCAGTCGTTAATCGCAGCACCCTGGGGAGCGCGGGGATCCCAAACCACCTGCAGCACCCAGAGTCCCTGCCTGGGGGAAGGAGGGGCTGGGGACTCATTCCATGGATTTTCCATGCCGGATTCGCCCCTGGGAGCCTTCCCCAGACCATTCCGGGGCCTTTGGAGCTCTGCAGTTCCTCCCTGGGAGGCGGCGGGGCCCAAAGCGCTGGGGAGAGCCTGGTCCCACCTGGAAAAACCTGATCCCATCTCCTGAAAATCTGGTCCCCACAAAGGCAGCGCCGAGCAGCTCCCGCCCGTCTGGACCCCGCGACTCCCGGCCGGGACTGCGCCTTCAAAGTCCAGCCCGGAATGAAAGGAGGACGGAAGGGCTGGGAGATAAGGGCTGTGGGAATGCCAGGGGCAGCCATGGGCACGGGGAGGCTCCGCGGTTCCTGCCCGGTGAGTCCCTGCCGCCTCATCCCCAGGTTTCTCCTCGGCCCTTCCACGTCAGCTCCTGGATCCCTGCCCGGCTCCCGGAGTCACCCAGAGGCTGCAGGCACCTGGAAAAGTCTCCTGCCAGGCCCCCCGAGTGTTCCAGGGAACATCCTCCTGGAAAAGTGCGGCTGGGGGGACACGGGGGAGGGAGGGGAACAGGGAATTGTCCTGGCTCAGGGAGAGCAGGACACGGAGAGAAATGAAATCCTGGAATTTGGTTCGGGTGGGAAGGGACATCTGGGACATGTCCAGGCCCCGAGGGTTCCCCAGGAGGGGTTCCCAGCCTGGAGTCATTCCATAGAGGGATCAAAAGGGGCAGAGCATTCCTGGGATGGATGGGAAAGGTTGGGATCCTGTCCCTGGAAACCTCAGAGGCTTCGATGTCCGTGCAGGATTCCCTGATTTTATTGCTCCTTTTCCTGCTTCCCGGGGGCTCCTTCCAGTTCCAGTCCTTCCCATTCCAGGTCCTGGCTGCCAGGCCAAGGTGGGATTTTGGGGAGGAGGAGAAATTCCCAATCCGTCCCAGGGAAAAGGAGGAGAAATTCCCAATCAGTCCCAGGGAAAAGGAGGAGAAGTTCCCATCGATCCCAGGGAAAAAGAGAGATTCCCATTGATCCCAGGGAAAAGGAGAGATTCCCATTGATCCCAAGGAAAAGGAGGAGAAGTTCCATCAATCCCAGGGAAAAGGAGGAGAAGTTCCCATCGATCCCAGGGAAAAGGAGGAGAAGTTCCCATCGATCCCAGGGTCTGGTTTGCAGCTCCGGTTCCAGGAGGAAGGAATAGCACCTATGGAATCCTGCAGTTTATTATGGAATTCCCAACCAGGGAAACCAGGGCTGGGAGCAGAACGTCCAGGGATTGTGGGAGAAGCAGGGCCGGGAATGGGATCTTAATTAGGATTAATTAAGAGTCGCTTTGTCCAGGGAGAGGGAGACCCTGTGTGGAGAGCGGGAGCAGCACAGGCCCTGCGGATCCGGGTGGGAATGGGAGGGCTGGGAATCGCCTGGGGAAGGACACCTGGAATGTCCAGCAGCTCCCAAACCTCCGGGAAAAAATACGGAAAAAGAAAAAAAAAATTGATTTTTTTTTTAAGGATGGAATTTCTGCTTAAACCCGAACTAATCCTGGGCTTGGATCAACCTAAACCCAGGTCTAATCGCTCAAATTAAGGAGTTTTTCCCTGGTTTGGATTTGTCATTAAAGGAGAAGGGGAACAACAAAGAGACTTTATCTGGAATAAAACACTTGGCTTCAATTTAAAAGGGGAAATGGGAAAATTCCATTGTGTTCGTAGATTTTAAATAAAAACCAGGATTTTTGTGGGAAAGGTCGTTTTGAACCAGAGACTTTTGGGTGCGAGGAACAGCCTGGGAAAGCACCAAAAACCCCCAACCCTTTCTCCTTATCTCCAAAAATCCACATTTCCTTTGGGGAAAAAGAGAGGAAAAGAGGAGATTCTCACAATTCCCACGAGGAGAGGGCGCCCAGCAAGGACAACAAACCCAGAGAGACAAAATCCCGGGAATTAAACCCAACCTCGGAGCCCTTGGCTCCCTCTGTCCCTTGGGCAGGGATCGCAGGGAATTCCCTCGGGAAGGTTTTGGGGGAAGGTCAGGCATTTTTAACCCTTTCGTGGCTCAGCTCCTGCCCGCTGGCATTTGGGGCGTTCGGAGCCTCCCTGGTGACACAGATCCCATTCCTGACCTAATTCCCCTCGGGAGCAGAGCCTCGGGAGGGTTTAACCTGGATAGCTCCGGCGGCAGCCTCGGGAATCCCGGGGGAAGGGGTCAGGGCTGCAGCAGGGCCTGGGATCCCTCCTGGGATTCCTCCTGGGATTCCTCCTGGGATTCCTCCGGAGCTCCAGCCCCGGCCTGGAGTGGGACTGAGATTCTCCCTAAATTCCCAGTGAATTCCCAGTGAATCCCCAGTAAATTCCCACTAAATTCCCACTGAATTCCCAGTGAATTCCCAGTGAATCCCCAGTAAATTCTTAGTAAATTCCCAGTAAATTCCCAGTGAATTCCCAGTGAATTCCCACTAAATTCCCAGTGAATCCCCAGTAAATTCTCAGTAAATTCCCAGTGAATTCTCAGTAAATTCCCACTAAATTCCCACTAAATTCCCACTGAATTCCCAGTGAATTCCCAGTGAATTCCCAGTAAATTCCCACTAAATTCCCACTGAATTCCCAGTGAATTCCCAGTGAATCCCCAGTAAATTCTTAGTAAATTCCCAGTAAATTCCCAGTGAATTCCCAGTGAATTCCCACTAAATTCCCAGTGAATCCCCAGTAAATTCTCAGTAAATTCCCAGTGAATTCTCAGTAAATTCCCACTAAATTCCCACTAAATTCCCACTGAATTCCCAGTGAATTCCCAGTGAATTCCCAGTAAATTCCCACTAAATTCCCACTGAATTCCCAGTGAATTCCCAGTGAATTCCCAGTGAATTCCCAGTCAACAAACCCCCCCTGAGACACCAAGAGCGGAACCAGGAGGGGAATTAAGAGGGAAAAGCAGCAATTCCCCAAAGCGATCCCAACTCTTTTCCTGCTTTATCTTGGCCGAGGTGGGAATTGCCATGGGAGCAAACCTGGCATTCCCGACCTCGGGAACCCTGGCCTCTCTCCCTTCCCCAGTGTCGATATTAAACAAACGCGGGAATTATCCAAAGCCATAATTATCGGCAGATAATTGCCCTGAACCTCGCACCAGGAATCCTAATCCCCGATCCCGAATCGTTTCCGAACGGTGCCAGGTCACGGCAGCGCCTCGGGAAAACCAAATCCTTTCCTGCTCTGCAGAGCTCAGGTCACATCCCAGCTTTTAAGGACCTGCAAACCCAAGATTTCCCTGGAAAACTTTGGGAAAAATGAGGATTTTCCACCCCGGGGAGGAGAAATTGTGTTCCCGCTTCGCCAACGACCTCCGAACCTCGGGAAAACACTGGGAAAATCAGGATATTGCACTCCAGGGAGGATAAATTGTGTTCCTGCATCCCAGAGCAGGGGACAGGGGAGGGACCTGGAGCTCAGCCCCGGGGGGGACCTGGGGACAGCTCTGAGCTCCCTGGGGCGAGCCCGGCAGCGCTTGGGCTCCCGGAGCCCAGAATCCAGGGAATGTCGCCCTCCCGGGGCCCCGGGGACACTGTGCCAGCAGGGAGGGGACAGCGCCGTGTCCCGGTGACATCAGCGCGGGCCCGCGGAGCCGGTCCGGCCACGAGTCCCGGGCTGGCGACATCCG
>VZTN01025051.1:0-21662 GCA_013400515.1 Erpornis zantholeuca
ATTTGGAATTTTAAAAAAAATATACAAAATTAAATGAAGGTGTTGTTGGTTTTGAAAAATTAATCTGGAGAATTCTTATTCTTATTTTCTTAGATCAGGAAAATGGCTAAGAAGTTAATGGTTGTACAAACTTATTTTATATTTTCACATCAATGACTGAAGTAAAAAGAAAACCAACCATGTGCTCTATTAATATCTCTGTTTTGTGCACAACTGAAGTGAAGCCTTACATATGATTTTATGGCGTGACCAGTCAGGAGCAAAGTGAAGGGTGAAATTAAGTTTTCTTTTAGTAATCTGCTGATTGGTTTCCTGGTTGGTTTACTATAGACTCAGAGAGCACTTTATCCTTCATAGTAGCAGGTATCGGATCCTGAATATTTAGGGGTTTTTTCTCTCCTTTAAGGCACAGCAATATCAAAGTCATTTTCTGTCAGTGTTAGGTGACTGCAGAATCATGTTTTTGATTATAGCAGTGGCAAGAGCTGTCCACATACCATCTCAGGCACATCACTGCTTTATTAATCATTTCTCAGTATGGAGGTAGTGCAGAGCTGTTTAACCACAGAGTCTTATTTCTCAGGAATCTGGGTTAAAGAGCTGATCACAATAAGAGTTGCCAGGTAGCAGCAGGGATGATAGCAAGTACTGCAAGGTAATTTCAAAACATACACTTAAGGACTCCAAGCTCTTGTTTAAAATCTGTCCTAGAGCAGATGGGGAATACTCTCTCAGGAGCACATGTTCTCTTCTGAAAGTATGATAGGCATTCCCAAGTGCTGCTGCTTCTGGGACTCTGCCTTAGAGCAAAAACCCCCTAAAGTAGATGGAGGCTTTTGCTCTCCAGTTATGTCTCCACTTTGTGGTCATCTGCCCACACACATCTGCATATTTGGAGCAGTTCAACATATCCAGGCATTGCTGTGCTCTGCCCTGTGCAGTTCCACACAGCCTTGCTGGCCTTGCTGAAATGAGGGATGTCCAAAGAGGTGCAGCAGTCAAAATGTCAGCCCTGGAGAGCTGCCAGTTTCAAGTCACTTCTGTGAACAATTTTTATTTCTTTTATGTGATATAAACTGTGTTCTGTTGCTGCTTTCTTTCACACATGTTTCCACTAGAAAGTGGAGAACTAGCTTTTGAGGGAATTATGGTAAGAAAGAAGCTGGTGAATCAGTTTTCTGTTTGCCTACATCAGTATTCCTCACATATTCTCTGTCCCACCACACCTGCAAGTGAGCAGTAATAACACTGCAACTGCCAACTTGCTGACTCTCCTAATCTATCCCTTTGTCATCCACAATTCATCATACCTCACCTTATTCTATTTACTATGTTTTCTATTTGAGGTTCACCGAAAAATTTGAAGTGCATTATATCTCTATAAGACCATGTCCAAATTTTACCTCTATTTAATGTAACATAAATATGTACATTTATGATTGTACATAAATTCAATATGCATTCTTGTTGCAACACAATATGCAATAAGAACATTCCACATCTGGTTAAAGCTAAGGATTTCAAAGAGTCATAATACTAAATGTTAGCAATACATTAGGATAAACATTCAAAAGTTTTTTGCCATTTGCAAAGCTACTGAGGTAAGTGTTTCAAAAACACAGATTAGTACATTGGAGGAGTCAGAGAAGCTAATTAAGGAGATTGTTCATTGAAAATGAACAATGTGTGATGCTTTTTCTTCCTGTGCAAACCTAGTGTTCTGTAGCCTTGCTTTGCACATGTTTGGAAGTTTAAACGAGGATGAGACAGAGAATTAGAAAGGGGCTTTTTGCCATTAATGCTGGCTGCTGGTATTTTAAGTAAAGATTCCAACTGATATTTCCCAACCAAGAGACTCAAATTAAAGAGATTTGCTGACTGTTAGTTCCATTTCCACATCAGAAGGAGAAGCACTGTGACATGCTCCGCATCACAGCAGCGCAGTTTTGGCCGAGTTCCAATTGAACAGGGGCTGACTTAGATCTCAGTGGGTGGTGGCCATTACACATTTTGGGGAGGCTATTTAAAACTGGCATGTGAACTAGTTCTATCAGAGAGGAGAAAGTACAGGTAGTAAAGTCACCCTGCGACATCTGCCCTCCTGCTGTGGGTTAACCAGAGAAATGAGGCTATATCTGAAGAACAGAGCCATTTACAAGAGGGAAATAAACCAAAATAAATTGGAGATAATTTGATGTTTTTAAAATCAGAACTATTACACCAACAATTCCTATGTAGTAGGGTTTGTAAAGGGCTTCTGCTGTGACTAAGCATTTGGCAAAATCGTAAGAGTCATGCAGATTATGCCAGGAATTTTACTGCTACCCTTTAAACTGACTGAGGATATCAAGTACACCTTTTGACAGACAGTCCTGAAAATTATGAACATTTATAGTTAAAAGGAATGCTGGAAGTCAAATTTTGCCCTAGTTTTCTAGATCATTAGAAAAAATAGTTTGACAAAATTAGTAGCAGGTGGAATGCTTTTTAAATATAGAAGTTCCTCAGTGTATAATGCCTAGAATCATGATCCAATGCAGACCCTCTGCTATTTCCAACAGGTTACAGGGCCAGGAATAATACTGCTGCTACACCCGTGGTAGTCAAAATGAAATGTTTCTTAGTCCAATTGCCACAGAACATTTCAAAAGACGCACGACACAGAGTGATATTGAAAAGTTACAGAGAATTACAATAAGCTGTTTTCAATGTGTTGTAATGTTCACTAACATATACTCCACATTTTTTTGAACTTACTGTGAACCCACTATGAACAGTGGCTACACAGTAAAAAAAGTAGTATTGTAAGATAAATTACTGATGATAGCTGATATTAACCATTTAGGCAGAACTATTCTGTCATAATTTTACATAGTTCAACTAACAATAGAAACATCATTTCCTTATCAGTACATTATTACTTATAAATTGTACACAAATTTGTCACAAAAATCTGTGCTAAAATGAAAACAAATATACACTTTTATCTTAAAGGAATTCAAACTCCAGAACTGTAGGTAACAACTGCAACATTTACTGGTAGCAAGTATTACCTCAAAGCAGTTGGAAGTGAGGAAATAAGCTCTGGGACTA
Organism: Erpornis zantholeuca; assembly: GCA_013400515.1. Lineage (NCBI taxonomy): Eukaryota > Metazoa > Chordata > Aves > Passeriformes > Timaliidae > Erpornis > Erpornis zantholeuca. The sequence continues at coordinate 3,094 of VZTN01025051.1, forward strand.
AACAATTCATTTATAGTTTATTGGTAGGGATTACGGTGAAATAATGAAAAACATATAGGATGTAACAAAACAAAAATCAACAAAAAATTCAATAAGATATAGGTTCTTCAAAAGAAGAACCTTCTGGAAAGGCACTTTTTTTAATTGGAAAAGGCATATCTTTTCTATGAAGATAGCAGATACAAGATGAGGCTATTGATAGTACTACTAATAAAAATGTATAACAGTAGGAATTTGGCTAGATAGAAAATGGACTAACAGATACCATAGCATTACTCTAATAACTGATAGCTAATTTGAAAGTCAAGATATTGAAAAGAGTTAAATGGAAGTACATTAATAAAAATATAGACGTGCATTTTTCTGCTGAAATTCCAAGAAAATGGTGTAAAAATTTAATGGACATCAATAAATACTTAAGCAAAAACACGTGGCCAATTATGACAGAGCCCAGATTTAATTGCAGTCGACAGCACAATACAAACTTGGGATGTGCAGAGCCATCAGCTATCCCTAAACAGGACAGATTACTGCTTAAGTAGGCAATAGGAGCTAAACATCTCTTGGCCAGATGGTCCTCTCTGTGAAAATACAACACAAATTGTGGAAGAGAAGACCCTAAAACTTGAATTAGGAGGTACCATTCCTAAACCACAACCGTGTTAAAAGGCTTTGAAACATATGATAAAAGAATGACTCAATTTGGAGCTCAAGTGTAAAAAATGTACGATTAACACTGCTGCGCCTTGAGCTATTTGTGAAATCTGCGGTACAAATTTTTTTTATCTGTTTATGTGTAAAGCATATATGTAGTTCCTGTTCAGCTAATTTTCTTTTATCTCAGAGCAGGACAAACAAATTTTCTCTGGGTCTGTAGGTAGTTTTCTTTATGGGACACTTTTTACAGTGATTGAATTTCCTGTGCAAAGAGTCTATTATTTCTCTGTCAGTGATTCCCAGTTTTCCAGAAGTGTATAATTCTGCTACTTGCCAGTATTGAAACTACACGGATGTGTATTAATGTCCAATTATTAATGTCCAATCATCCCAGAGAATAATCATATTGAAAATCCCTTAGAGTTCATGACATTTCAGTTTTGCTGTACTATCAGTATCAGGCTTCAGTTTGATGTCATCAAGAACACTTTCAGACTGGTGAAAGTACTGAAATTAAAGAAATAGTTACTACATATGTATGCAGCAGTAAACATGAGCCCAGTTAAGCATCTCAGTTGTACTACTGGAGTAGGACTGAACATGCTCATAACCAATTGAGGATCTTAATTTCCTGGATATCTAAACATTGAGGGTTATGTATCATGTCAGATGCAGTGATGGAATGTGGAATTCTTCCACGTGGGGAAGATAACAGGAAAGAGTTGGCTAGGATGTACTTTATTATAATTAGCATAATTCACAGTGTAATCAATTCTGTATTCTGCATCTATGGTAAGTATATAAAAGATAGAAATCGTAATTCTTTCTTTACCTGGTTGTTGCTTGTATTTATTATTTACTAATTTGGGGCTTTTTGGCTATAAAATCTTCTCCTGACAATTATTTATAGTTTTGAAAATTCATTTGGAATTTGAGACAGATTATTCTATTTTCACACATTAACAATAATGTTTCATTCTAAAATGTTTTTCCAGCTGATGTTATATTTTGAGTTGGCAAAGAATTACAAGCAAAATTTTTTATTCTTTAACATATAAGAAATAAAAGAGCAGGAAGACAAACACCATAGCTCAGAAAACGTCCCCTTTCCTCCTTCTTTCCCCAGCTTTACATGTTGAGCATGATGCCATATGGTTTGGAATATCCCTCTGATAAGCAGGGGTCAGCTGGCCCGGCTCATCCCAATTTCTTGTGCACTCCCTGCCTCCTGGCTGGTGGAGTGAGAAGCAGAAAAGGCTTTGGCTCTGTGCAAGGCCTGCTCAGCAGTAACAAAAACATTCACATATTAGCAGCACCATTTCCAGCACAAACGGAAAATATAACCCATGCTAGCCACTGTGAAGAAAATTAACTCTACCAGAGCCAAATGCAGCAGAATAGGAAATGATGAGTGGTTAACTATGTTATTCTTCTGAAGATTTTTCAGCGGTCCATTGGAATATAATTAATTTCATAATTTTTAACTTTCTGTCAATTTAAATGGTATCATCTTAGCAAAACAGTTAGTTGTGATTTTGTCTATTTTTCTGCATAGATTAATTTATTATTTTTAATTTCATGCACAACACTTGACATCTGATTGAATTCTCTTCAGGTTTCCCTCATTAAACACTGCATGAGTATTTTACATTAATCCTGTTAGTTGTCTCCTGAAATTAGTATTGGCTATTTGTTCAATAGAATACATTGGTGGTTATCAATGATTCCTAATGCTATCTTAATACTGATATGCTGCAGATACTAATGGCAGAGATCACTCACAGCTCTGGCTGAAACCCCTTCATTTAGTCCTCATAAAGAAAAAGTTAAATTCTCTCCTGTTTAACGATTGAAAAAACAAACTTCAACTATCAACCAGTATGTCAAATCTTTTAGTCCCAATGAATTAAATGATTCACTGATTAAAATTCAAGGGATAGGTTAGAATTTGGGTTTCCGTTGTAGGTAAATGTGTTTTTAAGGAACAATGAAACAAAACAAAAATTTACATTCCAAGAGTGCAAAGATTAGGCCCCCACAAAATACAGAGAAGAGGATAGGTCCCTACAGGCAAGCTTCTTCTTGGTATAAAAGAAGGTTCAGAATAATGAAAATTTTTCTTAGTGTTTATTTATAGTGTGTTCACAAAAACAAACTTTCTGTGCCTTTTTAACAAGTAAATTGGGCTATAGCCAAATATATATCTCACTAGTCCTCATCAGTGTATCCTTCTGATGGAAGCAGGAAAAAACAAAGAAAAATGTAAAACCCTTGGATATTAGTTAATTAATAGAGCTTGAAAAAGCTACCAAAATGTGGTGCTGTATTTTGTCTGTTAGAAAAAAGCTAAGAGCTCTGAAATATTGTCTGGTGGGAAACATCCCAAAGAAGAGTGACAAAAACAAAATTGCAAATGATGATAAGAAAGATAATCAAGAATAGTACTAAGGTCTTAAAATACCAGACTTCTTGAGAATAATCTGTTCCTTGAATAAACTCTGAAAAACTGGTACACCAATAAAGACAACAGGGATGTGAAAACAAAGTTTCAAAAACACTCAAACGAAATGGGTTAGAGAGACTCCAAAAACTTGCAGATTTAACAATTTCTGAGAAATACAGCTACATGGTATTTTGACTAATTATGGTGCTAGATAAAAACACCTGAATTTTGAAATATTTAGACCAAAGACACTTTTTATCGCTCTGTGCCAAAGTATGATTGACTGGTCTTTATTGTATATGAAGGATAGATTTTACATTTTTTATGTAGCTAACACTTCATAAGGATTTCTACTGAAATTGATGTCTGAGCCCTAAGTGTGCTTGATGTGGAATGCATAAAGTATTCATGGATCATTAAACCCAACCAAACATACAAGTTATACTTTTGGGTGCCAAAAGTATATTTTAAATGTCTGAAAAATACCTGAACAATATAAAAATTGGGAATTTGTCTGCTTTTTCCAGTGGGTCTAATAAAAGACAATATGACCTACATTGCTAATATCTTAATATTATTGTGTCTACGATAATTCCAATTGGACTAGCTAAACATATATAGTGTCATTGTTCCTCTCCTGTGAGGACGAAATGGCCAAATATTTATACATATGACATTTTCTTTACATATTTGTGCTTTGCCCATTTTGAAAATTAAAATATAAACATTCTGGTAAAAACATCTGTTCTCCCCATCATGCCACACAGTCAAAGCCTAAATCACTTTTGCTTTGTTTGATATGGTGTGTATATGCATGTATAAAATACATTAAAGGTCTTTGTTTTACTGTATCGTGAAATTAAAAACCATGCAGTCTCTGTAATTACATTGTCCTTTGCCATCTCTTTAAAAAAGAAAAAGACTGTGTTCAAATTTTCCCCCTGTTTTATTTGCACCCTATTAACAACTGTTACTAGAGCTTTAATTATGCCCCTGTGATTGCAGAGATGCGGCTGACTTGTGTCATTTTCCTCCCAGGGGATGCTTTATAATTACCAGCATCCATCGTCGCTGCCTGTAAGCTGATGCTTTTTTATTACCAGTTCAATAATCACTGCATCCTTGTGAACATCTGCTCTACAAGCCATGCATCGGAGGTCCCAGTGCCTGTCACTCGATGCTCCCTTGCTGTGGCGACCCTTTTGCCCTCACCTTCAGTGTATATCTAATTTGCTTAGCAGAAGCTTCATCCAGATTGCCTCACAGGAACACAATTAATGCTCCAGATTTGCAAACAAAGAAATTTTCCCCCTTTTTCTTCTTTTTTTGTCTTATTATCTTGATGTCATATCCTATAATTTGTATTCACAGCAGGGTGAATCAATATAAATCCCAGAAAAAATATGGTATTTGGTTGGTTATATATCTTTACAATGAAAAGTAGGTAAGTGATGAGGATTTTTTCTCCAGGAACATCCATATAGTATTCTCAAATAAAAGATAAATATCAAGGCTTTCTGCATATATTATCCAACAACAAATGTTGGAGAAAAAAGGAAAGGTTTTCTGTATAATAATTTAAATGTTTTCTAATTAAGAATTCTTCAACAGAATGATTTAAAAGGCAGGTAATCACTACTTTTATAAGCATATAACCATATATGTATGTTTATATTTTTCTATGAAAGTACATATATTCTGAGTGAATGTCCTTTGGTGAAAGAGGATTATTTTTAGTTGCAGATATGGGTCATGTGGAGATGTCCAAACTGTCTGGGAACACCATCAGCTTGTATAGTTGGCTCTGTAACTCATGTGATCGAGCCTTCAGACCATGTAGATTTTTGCCAATATGTATTTTTATACTGGCCTACCTTATCAGGCCTTCCACAGTCAGGCAAGGTACACCAGACCTTCAAATGAATTGTGGTGAATAACATATAGCACAATATCAGTAATGTTAGTGTTTCTACATGATGCTGTAACTTATATGCCTCTGAGTGAAGATTTTCATCTAACCTAGAAAAATTCTTAGAGCAGTGAACACTGATATTATCTCTTAGAAAGAAGGATGCCAGAAAATTAGTAAGCACAGCACATCTATTTTGAAAGGCAATAAATTACTAATTGGAAACACGTACTTAGTGGCTATTTCTCTGTAGTTTCTGGTAATTTCAGCCTTGTTTCTTGTTAAAAAGGTATATTTCATATAGTAGCATAATCAATGGTGGTGAAACATTATTTTTTATAGAAATGCTCTAGATATGAATTTATTCAAAGGTTTGAATACAGCCTTCAAAGGGCTTATCACAATTCCCATGAGCCAGTTCAAATTAATATAGCTACATCTACTGTGCCTAGGATGGGCCTGGCCACAAGATAGAAGAGAAGGCCTGGGAGACTGTGATCATATGTTCATAATCCTGCTTGGCAGTTTGGAGGGATTTGAAACTGAGAGCAAGTCAGGGAGGCATTTGTGAGTACCTGCAGGAAAACACAATTTCATAATATCCATCCCAATGGTGTGACACATACCCTGCCTATCTGTGTGTGAAAATTGTCTGCCAAATAATTTGTTAAAATTCTGCCTAGACGGGATCTGTATGAGGAAGGGCAATTTGAATTACCTGTCTCAATGTCTCCTGTTTAAAATATTTTAAAAACAGAAAAAAAAAAAATTTGTAGTGTGAGGCATACTACATTTGATACCTCATGGCGAATATGGTGTTCTTTATTAAAAATTAATGGCCAGGATATTGTAATGTAGTGTAGTAGCCAGAGGTCATAGGGCTCTCAAGTATAAAACAGATCATCCCAGCCTCTGTCTTCATCCACTCCAAAGAGCATAAGGGAAGCAGAGTTCTGCTCTGTATCCAACACTTCCAGACTTTTTTCTCTATTTTATCTCTAGCAGGAAATCTAGAAGGGTGTAGGGTATCTGCATCAAATATGCAAAAATATATTTAAAAAAACCCTGAATCACCAACAAAACCCACCAAAAAGACAAAACCTACTGTATTGAAAGCATGGCTTAAGCTCAGCCATGGCACCCCAGAGATGGCTCTTGCTCCTTTTGAGCCTGCCTGGAGGAACCCGACTGAAATCTGAACCCAAGCAAGGACCCTGCCTTGCAGGGAGATCTGGAAAGCCCGCCAAGGTGTCATTAGACCACAGAGCTAGCACAGCATCACTCATGGCCCTCCCCTGGCAGCAAGAGTGGCTCCAGGGCTGTAATTCACTCCTGGTGGGCATAACCCTGTGTCCCTTGCCAAGTCTGAAAATAGAGTCTTGCTAACGTGTCCTGCAGCTGCTCTGGCTGCCAGCTGCCGCTGGTGAGGCGTAAATCTGCCTTTGTCTCTACAAGGTGCTCTGTCTCCCTGTCTCTTCATTATTTTCCAAAGGGAAAGCTTTTTCTGTGACCCAAAAATGACACTCAACACTCTTAAAGGCACAGTGTCCTGGTCTTCCTTGTGTTAAGAGGCAAGTAGAAGCTCAAAGCATCTCTTCTCTAAGTAGGATTGCACTGCTCAGCTGAAACTTTATAGCCTTTGGGTTAAACAAAGCAGAGAAAAAATTCTTTCATTAACCTATTTATGGAAAGACCATGTCTGTATGACATTTAACACTTTTTATAGACTGTAAAGTACAGGGTTTAGTCAGCTAGTTACTCGACTTGAATGGTTTTTCATCCTGTGTTCTCCAGGATGAAACAGGACCCAGTGTTTCAACGCTATCTGTAGATGTCACCGTCAGTACCTCTCTTGCAGGAAATGGGTTGTTTTTTGAATTTAATGCTCAACTCCATAAGACTTTTCAAATTAGATGATTGCTCTGTGTGAGATATGATATATCATGAAACAGGATTTATCTTTCTAAAAGTGGTAATTTTAAAAAGCCAATTTTTTTTCCTTTGGCTTCATATTCTTAAGGACTTCAACAAATACAACTCTTTATAACCTTTTAATCTATCTTCCATTATAGAGATGGTTTTACTATGACTACAATCCATATACTTGGGAGCCACATAAACGAGGCCACTTTTCCAAAAGATGTAAATCCCATTGAAACCAGCTGGACATAAAGAACTTACTACTTGGCTAAAAAAAATTACAACTTTCAAATCCTAAGAATTAATAAATGGTGATAAGTCACCTGTCTCAATTTCATTAACCACTATAATTTCTGAAAGTTGTTTTTAAGGATGATTACTAGATTTATTAATTGATCTTTTGCCATCAGAACTAAGACACTGGAAAACATCCCAGACTAGAATCAAGTTTCACAGTTTGATAAGGAAGTAACAGATCTCAGAGAGCCATGAGGTGTGCCTGATCTCACAGTAATTGTTGAGTAACTGAATACTAGTCTTCAACAAACAGAATATAAGCTCTTAGGTAATACCTCATTTCTATTACCAAATGCTGGACAACAAAATAGAATTTATTTTGGTAACTCAAATATAAGTCCGCTCATTATAGTTAAAATAGTTTTATGCTCTAGTGGACTAAATATAATAAAATTGACAAAATGCTGAGTTCTAGTTGCTACTTTGATATTTATTTTATGTAGCTTTTCTTAGGCAAGCTACACATATTTCTTTTATTTAATGTTTTGCTACCCATCGAAAAAAGCATATGGTTCATAACCCCTCACAGCACGTGTTTATGTCAGGTGTTGTGATAATTAGCAAAAATTTGCTTAGTTTTTCATAGAGTCCTCCTGAAATTCTTCAGTGAATCATGTTCCACTTATTAGATTCTATTGATTTTTTATTTTTAAAGAGTACTTTGGAGTAAGATAAACTGAACTGGTCTCTGAGAAATAACATTATGTATATAATTATTAGTAAAAACAGAATTAATAATTTAGAGTTAGATGTTGAAAAAACTGGTTTGGTGCACAGATTTGACATGGTAACCCATTAATGATGTTTATTCTTGTTTTTTCCAATTTCTATATATGTAAATTATTTGTAAAGCAACTTCTTCAAACTTACAGTGCAAGTGGGCCACACATATTTATAAGAGAGTTTATTGACTTGCATGAATAATTGTTTTAATAATTTATTAGAGATCTTTGAAGATATGGCTGTTAAGTTTCTTACAGGATATATGGCAGATGGATGCTCTTTAGAGTATAAAAAGTATTTGGAAATAGTAACACTGTGATGCACATACAGACACACACATAAATGGAGAGAAAGCAACCTGGAGTGTAACAAGGATAATGAACACACATATACGATATTGGAAGATGTGCTCGTACAAAGTAAATTTTTTTAAATGGTAAGTATACTACAGTTAAAGAACTACAGAGTTTGCATAAGGCATTTTAATTTCATAAAAATAATCATTGGAAATGATGCAGTAGAAATCATAGAAGACTCAAAAAACCTAACATAAAAATAAATAAATTTTTCATAGGATATTGAATAAAACATAATGAACTACATAAGAGAAAGTCAGATTTAATTTACAAATATGAAATAATTGTTTTAACACTAACTAGATAGTGAGTGTTGAACAATGTGAGCACTGATAGCTGTTAGCAAATAAAAAGACTAAATGTTGCCAGAGAAAAATCACTACCATGATTTTACTGTAGACAATGTCTTGTGGTAGAACACAAAGAAAATACCAAGTGAAAAAAAGTTTAGTAAACAAACTAAGCTGCACAGCAGGACTGGTTTTAAAATATTCTGTTCACTCTAGTCATATCTTTTTCATCACATGCCCCAATGACACCTATATCCCTATCTTTTAGGTGAATACAAATGAGGGATAGGGCATTTTTCTGTACATAAATAAGTCCTAATGAGAAGAAAGACTACTAATCACAAGGCAGTAAAGACAAGTTAGTACATTTCCTGAACTCTTAATTATAAAGTTAAAAATTAACTTTATAAAGAAAGAATTATAAAAATGGAAATTATATTACAAGTAAATTGCGAAATAATAGTGCTGAATTAAAGCCTATGTACTTGAGAAGACATTTGGACAACTTTATTTTTTCACAATGATATTTCATTTCAACTGTATTTGAAAATTTCTGATCTCACAAGAAAAACTTGAGCATCTAGTACAACATTCAATATTACACTTGCTACATTTCTATTCATAAAGGCAGTTTAATGAATGAGTTTGAAACAGGAAGATATCTATATTACATACAGATAGGGACAGATTTCTAATTTATTGAAGGTAATAATTATCTGTCTACTGACTCAGATGTGCTTTTGATCAGGTCTTTTGATACTCTTTGCTTTCTTGTACTTTGTGCATGTAACTATTGGCTGCTCTCATTACTTTAATATAAAGATCCTTAAAGAATTCTCCCTTGAGATTAGTTTTTTTCTCTTTGTAATATACGGAGACAAATCCTAGAAGTTTATTTAACTTCGAGCAGTGTAATGTCAATCTTTTTTCCAAAAGTGCTGTATAAACACAGTTATGGCAAGCCCTTATGTTACTTGAATAAGCATTCAGATGGCTGTTCTCTGCAAAACAAGCTAATATATACAACATTTGAGAGCAAATAAGTAAAAAAGCAAATTTGTAACATTTTTCCTCCAAGTAAAAGAATTATTTTGGAATAATAATTCTTTTCCCATTTTTAAGTGGAAGATAAATTTTCCTCACCTATAAAGACTGGTCTGGTTTCAAGTCAAAATTTCTCCCCTTTGTTAGAAAACAGATCTCATTCTAACTATACAGATGCCTCTATTTCTGCAAAACAATGGAAACAGTTTTCACCTGAAGTAGGGATATCCTAGTCTATATTTTCATTAACAGATTTATTCATCTGTTTTACAGAGCATCCTACATGATTCTTCTTTTTTCTTCACTAGAAAACAACCTCTTCTTGCACAGACTATTCAAATGTTACTTAAATATTATAAATGTTTTTCTTCTTCAGTGTGCAGTACATATATCCAGTCCTAAAAGTGTAGAATACTTTCTAGAGAAATTTGGGGTGAATATATCTTAAAACCAAGTGAAATTGGTCAAGTGCCTCTTCAGCAGCCCATTTAGAAGCCATTATCCATGGACTTTGATGATAATTTCTCCAGCTGTTAACAGTATCTCTAATTGGGCACCAAAATCAGACCAATAAAAGTATTTATATGACAGATTCTCTGGATATGCCTAAGTAAGTTTCCGTAACAACTCATAAAATTTAAAACTGAAAAATGAGAAATTGGTCACATGAACATATGAAAATATCCTCTATATGATGATTTCCCATGTTAAAGCACCAATATAACAATATAAACCCCAAATTACTTACAATAAATCAATAAAATTCCAAACAGCTTGGCTAAAATATTACAGAGCTGGAACAGAATGTGTTCCAGTACCTTTTCTTAAAAAATAAAAGTTAGTTTGGTGGAAAAAAGGGAAGCATTCAGAAAAGCAGAGCTGAATTATGGCAATGACCTAGCCAGAGCTCAGGAAACAAGCAAATTACATTACAGTCTTTGAAAAAAATAGACTTCAACATATCTGGGGTTTTTAGTGAGACCACAGCATAAACATTTTGTTCATGCTTTCATGACTCTTTTGAAAAAAATTTTTGTTCTTTTCTTTCTTCCCCCACCCTTAAAAATTAAAATCTGCAAGCTTTTACTGTGCATTGACTGCAGTATTTCACAGATATGCTGGTATAGCAGTTTTCTAACTCCAAATTAAAATATTTAGATATTTAGCTTCCCTGGAACCAGAAGTTTAGATCTTGTCCAAGTTAACTCAGGGCATTAGTTTTCAAAAGTGGATGCACTGAGTGCAATGGTAAAGGCAGTTTGTAAAACTGAGTTAAGTTATTACAAGAGCAACTCCAAGAAAAATTGCAATTAACAAAAGAATAAAAACAAAGGGCATCAAATTTAACAAAAAAAATCTTATCTAATTTTTTGGCAGTATTCAGCGTCTTCTGCACAAACTGGAAAACTACAGCCAGTTTTAATATTGCAAAAATACTTATTTGATCACCAAGTTAGCAATAATTATGAAGAAAGCAGGCTACCTATACAAAGTGAATAATACAAATCAAATGAAATTTTTAAAAATGGCTCTTCATAGTCCCTTCATTTACTATGATGCTGCAAAACAGGATTGTCTCCAATGAACTAAGAACTGTATAAACCAGCTTAGCAGTGTTAAATACAAGCCAAGACTAAGAAAGCCTTGACTATACTTTTTGCTACCAACATCAAGCAACCTGCTCATTTCATAAGAGCCATCATTCCTGCTTTCTTAATAAGCACAAGTAACTAGGCATTATTTGAATAATCTTATGAGGTTGAACATTTGTAAATTGAAACCCTGGCAGAAAAATGAAAACCTGGCCATCAATAAAGAGAAAAACTCTTAACTCTTTTTTCTGCTGCTCATGTTTTTCTATTTCTCTTGTTTACCTTAACACTAGAATTGACAGATGGTTGGAATATTCTACATTTCTTTGGCTAAATAAGGTATTCTATTTGATTAACCTGTAAAAGTAGATGAAAATTCAAGAAATATCTCTTAGAGGATAGACTTTCTTCTATGCTTTATAGGTATATATAAAATTACATATACAAACACAAGATAGCTGTTGCCAAAACCAGCAGTCTTCATCTTTCATATTTTCTATGAAACTGTAGCTCCTCAGGCTTAGAACAAATGCAGTTTTAAGTATCTCGTGCTACACTTTCACATAGGCCAACAGCCTTGAAATTTTGCATATTTTAATTTAAAGGTGTTTAAATGTGTTTTCTGAAACACCTGACTCAAATACACCCTAACAGGTACTGCTTGGAATGAAATAGGCTCAGTCCTATACCAAAGGTAGCAAATATGTATAAATACAAATATTTGGATTTTAATTTTAAAATTGTATAAAAAATACTCCTGGAAAATGGGAAAAAATGGGAAATGTGTTTTATTACCCTTGTTTTTTCTCCAAAAAAACCCAAGTACCTCAATTGATTTTTGATATTAAATTTTTATCAATCTTCCAAGAAGAATGAGTGTAAAGTAGCTTACATAGAAATGTTCATTTATGTCTCTTAACACTTGCCGAAGTATTATATTACAAATCTGTCTTAACCATGCATTTTCATAATATAAACACCATTCCATTTATAGCAATAGGGATGGAGGTAGTACTTTTTTTTTAATATTTTTGGATCAGTGAAGATTCTGTTTTCTCTGATCTGAAATATGCACAAGTGCCACCAAAACAGTTTCCATATAGTACTGAACACTGGGTAAAATAAAAGAATTGCATTTTTTGTATTACAATACATGTAATTTATACACAAAAGTGTTATATGCTGTACCGTAAACATACTTATGGATGTAATTTACTCTAGAGTCTGAAATAAATGTGGAACTTTAAGAACTTAGTAAACACTAGTGGGAAAAAATCCATTAAGGAAGAGATTGTGCCAGTAGAGAGTTATTTGTGTAATTAATATAATATAATAGGTTGCGATATTATTGTAACATTACAGTATAATAGTTGATTGTAATTGGTCCAATATATCTTTAGATTGTGTAATAAAGTTTTACTATAAAAGCACTATAAGTAGAAATACATTGAATTTATGTATTTTTCTTGAAAACTGAAAACAAAATTAGGCGGGATTTTAATGTAGAGGAATTTGTGCTCACTAGGGATCAGTTTCTAAACAGGAAAGTCAACGTGGTGGTGAAAACGGCTGAAGATTTCCAGGAAAAGGCATTGTTCTCTTTCGGGAATAGAGTAGTTTAAAGCATTCCTTTGAAGGAGGGGGAAGTTACTTAGCCCAGGCGGGAATAGAAGGTCGGTCAGAGTGAATGCTAAAGATTGAAGATTTGTTGCTGCACAACTGTAGAAACTTTTGTAATTTTTTAATAGAAATATCTTGCTAAGTAGCATTTTGGCATTTTCTAGTTGTAGGGACCTGGAATAATTCCAATTCATGTAATTACATTGTTACTTACTCTCTCTCTCCCTGAAGTTTCAATTACTTTCATCATCATTCTTTCACATCCTGTCCAGAACTACCAAAGGTTTCTGTATTAACAGGACTTATGTGCTAAATAGAGCTAGTGACAAGGACTTTTAATCCATAATGGTTGTTTAAAGAATAGACTCATGCAAACAAAATGAGCCTCAATTTTTTCCCAATTATTTGGAAAATAAAATTGGTCTAAGAAGAAATGCAACTGAAACAATTCTTTTCTTCTTAATTTAAACATCATGTTTGACCCAAGTCATCCTTTTCAATTTTATGGTACACTGAAACTTTTGTGACCAGCATATTTGGAATTAACAATGAATTAATTATTTAAATTAATGGAATTTCAATCTAGATATGATGTCATTAGACAAAGAAATATTCTCAATGGATTATTTGGTATTTTATGGCGTCAGTGGCAATATTTTGGAAGGGACTGAGAGCTAACCCGGTGGAAATGCGGCACAATTTCCCCTGTACTGGTGCTAATGGAGACCTGAAACCCCTTAGTCCTCCGACCCACTAATATTTAAATAAAGCCTAAGCAGTTAGCTGGAGTTACCCATGTGGCTTAAATATACAAAATCCTTTAACGTTAATAGCAAAGTATCACTCAGCTTCAGTAAAGATGAACTTGCCTCCATCGTGTTGAGATACAAGACGTGGTTACTGCTGCAGAGCAGCCTGATGTCAGTGAGAGCAGGGGAATGCTAAAGGGATGCATCCCAGATTCCCCCTTCTGGAGGGAAGTTACTGTGGTCAGAAGGGAAAATAAACTGGAGAAATTCAGGCCTAGGCTAACAAGGGAGTTTTCAGCATTGAGAAACAACTCATTGCAGTACTACCTTTGTAGAACAGATTTCACCTAAAACATATGGAAAGCAAATCAGTAAATAGTTCTCTCTCTTTTAAATTATACTCAGAAAGTCAACATTTTAAAAACAAAAAGAAATTTGCATTTAAAATGCCAGAACCTATTTTTGATGTGTGTTGAGAGCAAAGTAAATCAGGCACACAGAAATTTGAAACTTACTTTTTCTCTTCAACCTAAGGCATCACTTATCTCTGATCTGATCTGACCTCAATAAACAAGTTGCTAGGTGCAATAGAATAAGTTACAGAGAAAAAGGCAAATTATGGTACATACCTCAAGATATTGTTGGAAATGTCTTCTTTGAAAGCCAGCAGCACTTTTGTTCAAAGCATTTTCACTTGCTAGGCTCATCCTTTATTATCAAGATATTTTTACCTTAGCTATGCCTGTGAGTCTGAGTTCAGTAGCCAACAGATCTCTACACTTATTTCCAGGCAAGCACCATAGTAATTCCCAAAGATACAAACACAGCAGTTTCACACGGCAATGCTGCAAATGTGGTCTACTTCTGAAACTCTATGTGTTATCTCAAAGTTGCAGGAAAAGTCCATTTCTTAACAGTGAAGCATGGGGTTTATATGTTATGTTGCTAATGTGATGCATTTAGTCTGAATTATAATAATCTGACTTCACACAATATCCTAAATATCTTGAAATGTAACCACAGTAAACATGGACATCAAGCATATATTGCTAAAGAAAAGATTTTGATGGAACAAACCTTAAATGAAAGCAATCAAAAGTTTTAAAGAAGTTACTGTTAAAAAATATTCTTTGTTAACTCTAGATGAAGAGATTTATTGTGGCATGTATACTTCCAGAATGGATTTTTTCTCTTGTTTCTGTTTTTAAGTTATCTTATTGATGATACCAACTCATTTTTTATTTTCTAAATCATAACAGTAATTGGAATAAAAGAAACCTCAGATTCTTACCAAATAAATGTATCTTCTGTTCTCAGTTTTGTGCATTTCTGCATTGGACTTACATGCCAACAGCAAAAGTAACAACAAATAGAGATGATATCCCAGAAAGAACCAAGCAGTAAAGTATTTCCATGCTTTTCTCCACAAACCATAGCGTCTTCTAAATTATTTCTTAGTAGCTAACTAAATTTGAGGACCTAAAAAACCTCCACCTTCTGAACCTTTCAAAGCTGAAAAAAATGCTAGTCATATCCTGAAATCATGAACATATATTCTGTTGTCAACTAACCAATTTTTAAGGAGAATCAAAGGGCTCTTGTACCTGTTTTCTGGAAATAAAACAGTAAGAACGCTAACCTAATTTGGAAAGCAGTTCACAATGTAGATGATTCCAAATATCATCTCCTCCTAGGATCTGTAGCTGGAATGGAGAGCAAGCATTGTGTCTCTATGGAAAATGCATGCAAGATCTAAAGATTTCCAGCTATTTCCATATACAGCTTGCAGGAAAAACAGACCCATATTTTACCGGAATCTGTTGGGAGATATGCTTTTATGAAACATTGTTTTTGACTTATTGCTAGTTTCCCTCAAGCATCTGTTCGTCTGAAAGCTCATAGCCAACTGCACCCACTTCATCGGCCCTGATGTCCTCAGTCCTGTTATTCTGTACTGGTTTACTCAGCTCGGAGTGCTGTCTCCTCTGCTGATGATTGCTCAGGACAAATTTTCTAAGAGGGATAAGAGCTGCCAAGAAGCAGTTTAGTGTCTGTCTGATAGAAAATTTATGATGAAAGCATAATATAGCTTTTGTTATGGCTGCGTGCTTCATTTCATTATGGCTGTGATGCCAGGATGACTTTTTTATCTTTTCTTTTATATCCCTCTTATATACGCTTTTATATAGTTTTTATGTATTCTTAGTGCTTTTAGCCTACATACTTGTGATTTTCCAAGCCTGATAGCTTAGCTGAGACCCATTGTACTGTGAGGCCTGACGACCAAACAGTCTGGGAGCCCCAGACACCAAGGTCCTCTCCAAAGCATATTTATGTAAACTAAGATAGGCCCATCCAGGGGAAGGTTCACTTGAGCCTCTCATTGGGGAATCTTTGATGGATATGCTAATTTGCAAGGCCTATAATTGTGTGCATTTTGGTGTGTGAGGGGCGGTGTGTGAATTTCAGGGCATTCCACCTGGACAAAGTGCTGTACCCAAGGATCCTTAAATAAATACCAAGGTAAAAACACCTTTTCCCCATAAACTGTATTTTGGTTTTAAGACCAGGGAAAGGCAACAGCTGCACTTCAAGAACACGCCTGCCTGCAGAAATTCTAGCTGTACTTTGTGTTGTACAGAGGCTTCAGAATGTGGAATATCTATGTATTGCAGGAACTCTGGACATTTGGGAAACCTAACATTAGTCTTAACAGCAACACTGAGGAAAAATTTTAAAGCTAATCACTGCTCAAGGCAGGGGGGTTTTAACTAGATGAGCTTTAAGGTCCTTTCCAACCCAAAACATTCTGTGATTATAGGCTTCTAAGCTGCTGTTTTCCAAGTAATGCTGCAAAATTCTGTGCATAATTTTAATTTTTGAGAACATTGTCCACTGTTCTTTGTACTGCAATAGCTTGAATAACTCAGTTTGAATGATATGTTTAATTGTTTTGACTGCAAGGGGTGGTCTGTCTTCTAAGGCTCATGAGGGAGATGGTAAGAAAGCCTTGAGGCTTTCAAAGCTAACTTGAAACCTTATAACAAAGTAATTAGTAAGGAATATAGACAAAAAGGAGGCAGTATCCAAATGCTGGCATCTACATTTGAGTGTGTGATTGCCAACTGGCCTGCACTGAAAGCACCACTAAACTTGAGGAGCATTTAAAGTGGATCAATGGGAAACACCAGTCATATTAATCTACTTTATTTGCATACAAGGTGAATAATGCTGATCTATGTCCATTTAGGGTTTTTTCCTCTTATTCTCTTGGTACCATTCTGTATGAATTTAAAGTCATGTTATCTTTAAGATTTCTTAAATTCTTGCAAAGATGCATTGATGCATCTTCACGGTTGGCTGTGAATAGCAAGTTTACATTAACATGTATAGTCTTCACATTTTTGGAACTATTTTGAAACTGAATTTATTCTTCATTAACTGTTTTCAGGCAGCAGTGGCAGCTCACCAGTCCCTGCACATTGCATAGTTTGGTTCAGAATTTGTTCCACCAAAAAAAACCTCCTAGTTATAGCAATACTGAACCGGCAAAACTCTTTCCAGGATCCCCATCCGTGAAGAAAATGGACAGATGATAAAAGATCAACATTTTAGAACTTTGAGTCATTATTTTCACTGATAATGTCTAGGTAAAATAATGGGAAGTATACTTATCTCTACAAAAAATATAACTGCTTTGCATTTCCCTCAGCCCTTGGAATATGCCAGTATACCCAAGCATCTCAACATCACTAACCTCTGTAAAAAGCTGTACAAAAAAGTGGCCTAAACAAATGAAATGTTGATCTGCCTTTTATTAATTTCATTTTTTATCTTCTTGTATACAGGCGTTTGACAGCTGTGACATTCATGGGCAATGCATTTGAAAAAGAAGACATAAATATTCAGAGACATATTAGAATGCTGTTCAATGTAAGCACCTGTCTACTTAGTGTTGACAGAAAATCATTTACTTTGCTTTATGCATGTTCTCTCCAGAGACTACAGAGGTCCTATTTTATTTAAAGAGCTGGTCCCAACATCAGTACTAGCTCTTGAAAATGCAATATATACATCTAATTATATTTATTAAGGAAACAACTTTGGTTTATATTTTCAGGAATACTGAAACAATTTTTTCAACCTCTACTTCAGAATTTTCTTCCCTGGAAAAATGAAAGAAGAAAGGGAAAAGAGAATGAAGAGTAGAAAAAAAAGGTCTAATAATGTCTTTAATTACAACATCACAGAAGATGACATAGAAAGAAAAATATAATGAAAACAGTATATAAAAAATATGTAATGTAAAAGGGATCACTGCCCAACCTTCCTGATGGCCAATGCTTACAGAGTTCTGCTAACTTTAAGAATTGACATAAATAAAGCTGATTTATTTTAAAAAGGGAAATAGGTGCTCAATGTCAGAGTATTTTGAAAAAAAAAAAAAACCCAAACCTTCAAGTATTATGAAATGTAGGGGTTTTTTGCTTTTTGACAGTATGCCAAAAAAACAGTGCAAACAAGACTCATCTGATGACTGGGAGTGCTAGACCTCTCTAAAACCAACCAACGAAAAAACACCTACAAAACCCAAAAATGAAACAAAAAAACACCAGAACACCCCAATCTCCCCCAAAATCTCTGTCCTGAGCACATGAGAAACCTGGAATACACGCATGAGAAACGTGGAAGTCATGAATTTCAAACCTGAGACAGAATTGACTCCCACAGAACATACTTCTCCAAGAAGGGATTATCATTTCACAATAAGGTTCTATTTTCCATAACAAAGAAAAAGTATGATGAATGGCAAGTCAAGTTTGTACAGACAGTAAGTGTCTCACTCAGTCTTGTGGGTCTTTTCCTTATATGAGGTGGAGATTTTGGTACATTCACATGAAAATGACCTTTAAGTCGGAGAGGAGAGGGAGAGGAGAGGAGAGGAGAGGAGAGGCAAAGCAAAAAAATG
>VZTN01025051.1:32481-45993 GCA_013400515.1 Erpornis zantholeuca
TAGTAGCTTCCTAAAAACATGGAATTGTATGGAAATAGTGTAAATATGATTTTCTTGAGCTATGCTATGCCTACTGTCAGAGCCTATCCTGATCTTTTTGAAAACTAGCTACCAGGTTATCAGTGTCCAAGTTTAACATTGCCTAGGGTTGTTTTATTTTAAAATTGCTTCTATATCCACCAAAATCATCTCAGCTAAATCTTCAACAACCCAGGCCTTTAGAATCAAACCTTCGCCAGCACTACTATGGTTTAATTAGCTGCACATTTGCCTCCTGGCCAGATCCAATAAATATGCATGCATTGGCACAGCTGCATCTCAGCATGCATACTTAAATTAAAAATGTTTCCTTTGATGCTCTGGCAATCTTGGCATTCATTCACTTAGCCAGAAGCAGTATCAAATCACAAAATACTTGTCCAGTCATCATGACAATGTACAACCATGAAGATATGTTACCAGTTTAGCTGCTCATATTACGTGCGTAGTAACCTGAAATTCTTCATGCTTACTGTACAGTTATAGAGAAGGATGCTCCCATACATCTCATGACTGAAAGGTACTCCCATGTGCCAAATAAGATGAAACTGATCAAACAACACTTTGTCTTCTATTGACATTAGTTGCACTAATTTATATTGAAAGCATTATTTTCATAACTACAGTCGCATTTTCTATTCAAAAGATGCAGAATTATTTTGTTTTGTTTTCTCCACTTGACATTAGCAGCTTTGTAGAACAATGACCTCGCTAGTCACTGATGAATTATTAGCTATTTTTACCAAAATAAGGAAAATTGAATGTTATACAGACTTTTTAAAGGACACACAACAGGGTGGGTAATAGTATGTATTTTTTTCTCACTATGGACCTCTCCATACTAAACTCCAGTCTAGTCAAAAGAGCAGAGGAGGTAATACCTGTAGATAGACATGCATACTTGTCATACCCATAGGAATTTCAACCAGCCTGAAATTACTAAACAACACAGCAAGGGATCTAACAGTGTGTGTGGGTGGAAAGGAGTGATCTGAGGAGCATTAGGGAAAACGATCAGATCAGGTGTTGCACTGGAATTCAAAGTACTTTCTTCTCTTCCTACTGAGATACCCTGGGAATTCAACAAATCTCTTCTCTAAATACTTAACATGCTTCATGTCTACAGTGGAAATCCACCAGGTTAAAAATTTTGACGTGCCATCAGAGAGCTTATAGAGGATCTAGATAAATAGTCAAATTCTCTGTAGATGGTTGAAGTATCCTGGTATTTCTTCTGAATGCTAGCATGGTTGACATTTATTTTCACACAAACATCAAATGTGGACATATAAAATCTCTGCAATGAGATTCTTCATCATGTTTATCAGGAATTCTACTTCCAGATTGGGAAAAAAATCTTTATTGAAAACATTAGATGCTTGGAGTTTTTAAAATCAGAACACAAACAAAAGAGAGAAATAAAATCTATCTTTTCACAGTACAATTCTAAACCTACCAGAAAAAACCCAGAGCTCACTCTCATTTTATGGAGCTAGATATACTATGGTAAAACCAGAACACAGTAATATTTATTGGTTAGCACATTTGTTAAAAATTATAATCAGTATTTGTTAAAATATATTTTTAAAAAAGCTGCTGTACCACACTGAGAATACAGCATCTGCTAAATCACTATTTTTTAAAAAATCTAGTTGCCAACACAGTTTTGCACATGGTTTGTTATGTTCTTAAACATAGCCCCTTTAAAAGTTAAAAGTACCTTTGGGAAAATATTTTTTTTGTGCTAAGATAGCAGATAGAGATTTAGATATATCAGAGATATAATTGTCAACACTGAATTTTCTCCTGAACATTAAAGATTATTCTGATGAAGAAAATTATTCCTTTAATGGTCAGAATATTATTTTCTGAGAAACACAATTGGATTAGAAACTGAAGACTAAACTTGATTTTTCAGCTCAGTTAAACTTTAGAAGTACCAATGCACACTTCCATGAAATTGAATGTTTCACAAGCCTTACAGGTGCCATGTATTACTGTAAATCTAGAACATAAATTTTTAAAAAATCTATATTGACTAGTGAAATACTGAATTATGCTGGTAGAAAAATAAACTATAAGCTTCAAGAGAAACACCAGGATTTCATGTGCTGAGTTTTGATGGGTTTTTCTGCTCCAAATTTTCCCCAAAATCCCAAATTTTAAAATTCTTATTAGGAAATAAAATCCCAATTCAGGATAATTAAAATATTTTATTATGATAAAATTGGGGTTTCTTAATACAAAAACAGTGTGATACTAAATTTTCAATACTATTTTCTCTAATATACAGAAAAAAGAATAAATTATTAAATAAATACTTTTGACTGAAAGAGCAAAAAATAAAAATGTTGGGTTTTTTTACAAGAAAACTTAAGAGAAAGAGATTTGTTCCTCTGCAGTTACTTGAAATGAGTTGAATTGCACTTTCTAGTGGAAAATTTCCAGAGAAAATTTCTCATCCAGGATGCAAACAGGTGCTTCCTCTGAACTGTATTTCCTTGTCCAGATTGATTTGCTTTATGTTTTGTTGTTCCTGAATATACAAAATAATAAAAGTAATCATATATTCTTCAGGAATCTCCAGGAAGGTATTAAATTAAGCTATCAGCACTGATACTTCTATTCATGTTGAAATAATTAACAATTCCAAGGATATTAATGGTGTATTGTATGGCTATTTTAGACTGGGTAGGATGAAAGAAAAAACCTTTTGGTGACTCTTGCTCCCACTAAAATTTAATTACCTTTACTTGCTGACCTCATGTTTTATGTAACATTACACTCCAGAAATGACCTCATAAATGGCTACTAATATAAAGGTAAAGTCTTTCTTTTTTTCTGCAAACCAGCACAGCATAAAGCGTTTTCTTTTTTAGGGTTTTTTAAACTACTTTTGCAAAGTATTCTTATAATTGCTAACATTATATATTCCAGCATTACCTGTGGGACCAACTAACTCTGAATTTAATTGCAGTCAGAATGCCTTACTTGACAAGGTCACTTTTTAAAAGGTATCAATGCAAAGGATTTTTGATTTTTCTTTTCTGAAGTAACTATAACCTGTAAAATCATTGATGAGGAATTATATCTCTGCCACCAAATATTAGTAAAGACAAAAGTGAAAATGTTACCATTAATGGACATAAAATTTATGGATTATGATGAACTGTACTAAATCTGGAAGGCTGTATCTCACTAGTAAAAAAGATGTAACTGTGCCCTGGCCAAAGAACATCAGTTTTCAGCAGCTACTTAACATGAACTGTTTAATTTTGCAAATTTAGAGAGGTAGGGTTAAATTCACCCCTGATTTTACTGTAATCATTGTTGAGTGCAGACTGTTGTTTTACCTTCCTAAAAGAAACAGGGAAAGACAATCAGATTAAAATCTCCAAACAATTTGAATAACAGAATAAAAATATGACATATTTTGCCTTCATTTAATTACTTTAAATAAGAAAAATAAAATAGTTAATATGTAGGTACTTAAACCAAAAGATCACAAGATAGAAATGGGAGCATTTTAAACAATAAAGCATTCAACTGTTCAAACATTTTATCAAAGATGAGGAGAATATTCAATACCTCAAAAAAATATTACCAAAACTCATCTGACAAAAGCATCTGTAGAAGCACCTTACAGTCTTAGAAATTAGGAAAATAAAGCATTTTACATTGATATAAAAGGCTCTTTATAAAAGCTTGTTTTGAAAAGGGAATATGGAGAAATCTCTCCATCTGGTATATAAAAGGCATATCAAAGATACTTTGAATTTTTTGCACTCCTTTTTTTTACAGTTCTCTCTTTTTATATTACTTCTTTTGTTCATTTTAACAATAAAAAAAAAGAATAAAGAGAAAAGGAAAAACAACTGGGAAATAAATCAAATTAAAGACTGCAGGGAAATATTTTTAATACAATTGCTTTTCTGAAATATAGTGTAAAATACCACATTTTTAAAAATTACATTTTTAGCAGGATTTAAAAACAGAGCAATAATTCAGAATTCCAGTGAAAGAGAAAGAGAAAGAAATTTGCTAGCTATTTCACTAGAAGAAACATGATGAAGAAATAATCCTTTGGGAAAGTGTTTTCTGAAAGTCAAAGAAAAATTTTTAATATTTTCCTGTCTGATGAGTTTATTTCACTTCATAAGTGGATACCTAAATGCAGTCTGAAAACACACAAGTGTCACCTATTAATTTGCTACATCTTGCATACAAAAATAGACCCACAAGGTAAACAGTACCATCGACAACTAAAAACCTCATTCTTTGGACACCTCACTTCTCATTTTTTCTGGGAGAAAAAGTCACATATATTTCAATATAGCTCCTCTTCCACATATTTGAATCAGAGGAAGAATGATTAATTTTTTTAACTGAAGTGAAAGAATTCTCCATTGAAAGGTTAGAAATTGCAGATCTCAGGTATTTAAAACTTCTTTGGGCAAATTTTTTTTAAATTGAATCTTATGTTTAGTACATCTCTGCATGTTTCTAAAGCATGTACACATTTGTCTAGAAGTCAGGAATCTTCTAGGCAAACAAAGGCAAACAAATCAGAGGACATAGCTGATTATTGACACACGTTGCAAATTGATAAAAAAATTCCAGTACGCAACTTTTATATTCATGAAGCTAAGTCATATTTTCAGAGATAAAACAACTCTGTCTGATATTTTCTGTACATTAATATATAATTTAGGGCTAGCATCCATTAGCGAGTATACAAATATATGTTTTGCCCTGGATAAAACTTTGGTGTGCATTGATACTCCTCTTGAGTAAAATTTGAGTGTCAATGTTTGCCTTGTAACTATGGGATGGCTGTAATGACCAGAGCATATGCTGTGAAATATTGTCTACAGACATCTTTTTTAGAATATGTAGATGTGGGGTTTTATGTTTTATACAACTGCCCAAAGGTATTTAAATATTTTTGAAGAGAAAAACAACATAACAAACTTAAATATTCCCACAATGAGCTGTACAAAAAAAAAGGAGTCCCAAACTTTCCAAAGTATCTTAATGAGGGTTAAAGGTCACTGCTAAATAAAACTGGGAAACAGAAAGGATCAGGATCCTGTTTCCATTTTAATGTGCCTCATGTTTATGTTTTGCTGTCGGCAGGGGAAAGGCTGAAACAATTCCACTTACAAGGAGGTTACAAACAGGCTGACTATTGCAGCTGGCTGGAAGAAAAAGTTTGTGCTCCACAGGTCTAAGGTGAATGCAAGTTCACACAGACCAGAAACATGTTAAGCACTGGGCTTATAGCTGACATTTCTCTGCAAATCCTTGATGCCTTAAATGGCTACCTAAAAACAGAGACTAGACAGGAATAAGGGAATAAAGGAGGCATTTATTTGAAAGGCCTTCAAAGCTACACCCTGGGGGTCTGGAGGTTCTTGCTTCACAGCATCTGAAGACGGAGGACAGGTCACATCTTTTATGATATGCAAAAACTACCTACTACCTACTTTTATAGGTTTGGTCCATTAGCATATCTGCATAAACTCACCAATTAAAACTTTAGCTAACGATGCAATTTCCCTATGCTTGCCTTCCCTTCCCCAACATGAAGGTTTACACTTTTGGGCCTAGGACAGTCTGGGGGTCCTTGGAGAGCAAGCTAGAGAGGCTTTGCTATGTCTATCTTAGCATAAAAGAGTGGCAGCTAACGAGCTGCAGGAAACTTCAGAGTTACATTAGCAGTACAGGATTTGAAAAAAATATAAAAGTTAAAACCTAAGGCATCATCCTTTCCTAAAAATTACAATCTAAGCTGTTAGAACTGGCCTTCCAGTTCCTTTAAATTATGTTCCACAGACCCAAACTGACTTTACTTTCTTCACCACTGCTAAAACTAAAATTTTATAGGAAATGCTAAATTATAAAGATGTGTTGTGCCTGCAATTACATTAAATAGAGGAAGATCTTAAATTCAAAGGTCCCTGGAATTGTTAACAACAGTCATGAAAGCAGTATGGTGAACCTTAACCTGTTCTTAATCACTTCTAAATTCTGAGTCCTAAAAAAAAAAGACTGCTACTTTTTTGTATTTCATTTTAGTGACTTGAAACCAGTGTTATGATTCTAAGGAAATTCTTTTCTTCTCAAAAATGTATATTACGCTCTGCTAAGCACATTCTGCTCCTACTTTCTAGAATGTGCTGCACACTGAATTGTGAAAGTCTGTCTTTAATCAACATGTTCATCTTAAGAGCCGTGAAGCACACCAAAATCTCTTATGTGGAGTATAGGATATTTGGGGAGACTAGTTCTCAACAAAGAATAGTTCTTGGCTGAGATATCAATAAATGAGTTTGAACTCAGCTTCTACAGTGATGGACACCTCAGTTATCGAAATCCAGATATTTTGGTAAAATGTGCAATAATTTCATTATTTGACAGAACAGTTACACTTACTTAAGAAGAAATCAACATAAACTGACTTATACACAACAACACTGGAAGAAATCTCAGTGATCACTTTACCATGGTCAGTTGCTCTATAATGTATTTCTAAGTGGAAGAGATAAAATACACTACCCAGCTGTAATTCTTATAGTAGTGATTCTGGAAAGCCCTTATCACCAAATTCCCCTTAACTACTTTTTCTTTACTTCTAGTTAATGAACAAAAGCCACAACTTCTTGTGAAGATTGTGTAAAACTGGCTATGCAAATAGGTTTTAATCTTCAAAGTTACCAAATAAAATACTTTTGAATTTAGGAAATTATCTTTTACTGGAGAGAGATTTCCCTACCAACTATGCAAACTTAAATCGCAACAGCAGTATTTTTGTCACCAATTATGAGTGCTTCCAGTTACATGAGAAAAATATTATTCAAGGGATACCCATGCAAGTTTATTTCCCACTGCATTTCTGAATCACATTAAGCAGTTTGTGGGAACTTGGGAATACTAATTTAGAAACAATACTTTCCTTTAATTTCTTTTTCCTGGTAAGTGTAACTAATGTGACTTGCGCTGGGTGTTCTGAAGTAATCCTGAGAGATGGATAGGCCCAAACAACTATCTCGTCTGACAGTAAAATGAATTACTTTAGATATCACAGAGAAAAATTTCAGTGAACTAGTGGATAAATAATCCACCAGGATTTTGATTCCTGTGCACAATATGTTTCAACAGTTGATAAACTCAGGCACCACCTTTCCATTGAAAGGTACTTCTGCTCTTGATAGTTTGTTTCTGTCTTGCCTAACCTGAATTTCATTTGGTGTGTTCTCACTATTCTACTGATATTTTTTGTAAACAAAATAGCCTTGAACATTCTTCTAGGTAAAGTAACAATTCAGTCTAGCAGATTGTCAGAGCCAAAACCTTCCTAGGAGCACGGTTAGTACCCTCTAGGTCAGCTTTGTGAAAGATCTGTCTCAGAAGCCCCAGCTGGCCTTGAAGATCTTTGAGGAGTTCCTGTGTCATTTGGGTGGGAGATGGATTCAAGTGTGTGTTGTTATACTTGGTCCATGACAGGACCATGTTGTAGCTATCGATCTGGATCCTGCGGAAATGGGTTCTGATCCTGACCTCAGGCCTGCCTCAGTACAGTGAACTCGCCTGGAGATCTGGATTCCTGTCTGAGCCTATTTACTGGGCCTGCCCTCTTTCCCTCACCCTGGTGCTGCTGCACAGGCCCTTGTCATTGAAGCCACTGTCTCTGCTAGCCTTGCTGTCACCCTCCCCTAGGGAGCAGCACCTGCCCTTGGTGCTTCCTAACAGATGAGCTTAATCAGAAATACAGACCTGTGCTTAAACCAAGGAACAATGGCTTAAAAAAACAAAGAAAAGGCTAATTCAGGCCATGAATATATTGTTTGTGTATGATATTTTTAAGATGAAAAATAAATCCTTCCCAGTCATCTTTTCAAGATGCAATAAGGAGGATGAGCCTCTGCAATGCTTAAATTTGGTGAAAATTTAACACATAATTTATTAACAACATAGCAGCTCAAAATGTCTTATTAGGAAAATTTTCATTTTCTTTTTTAAATCTGGTGGTAAAACTAAAGCTCATAGAAATCTCTCTGGGTACCCTTAGAACTTCTAATGTCAGAATGAGTAACTTAGTGATGATCCATAAGAATTGGCAGTGCTTAGGAGATGAATCTTTTTGATGGTGTTCTGGTCAGGCTTCCTCCATTCTCTTCAGATATTTGTATGCAATAAATACAGATGCTTCACAACAAGTCTTTAAGAAATTTCAGGCAACTCAGATTTAAGAGAGTTACATTGCCTTCCATGAACTAATGGAAGAAATTAGAGATATGTAATTAAATTTCAAAATGGAAAGTCTCACAATGGAGACGTATTGACACAGAAGCAAAATTACATATAAAGCTTACACAAATGAGAATTTTGAATCATACTTAAACTATTGAGTTATATCTGACAATGCATCTCTATTGGTTTTTAGGATGACTCAGTCAATATTAGATTTGCAGTTTGTCCAAACATCAAGCTCGAGCTCAGAAGTATGATGCTGGTATATCCATGCTGTGTTTAGTATACCATCAGATACCATCCAGACAGGCTGCCTACAGTGTGCCAGTTCTTGTGGACGACAGAGAATAATGTAGACATATTCAGTGACACAGTTATTTAGTTAGTGTAAAACTGTCATAACCATTGATTTCAACAAATATTTGACAATAAACCAAATCCGGGAACTTCCCAGTGTTGTTTTTGATATCCTGTTCCATGAGGCTCAGATGTTCCACAGAATCTTGTGAACACCCTGGAGATAATTTCTCTTTTCTTCATAAAACATGTAATTCTTTGTTCTACGGTTTTCACAGCTCTCAATGAAAGAGAGAAAAATTATCCTTTGAACCAGGTTCTAAACTCCTGAAGAAATAAGTAACAATAGAAAGGACCATAGACACCACAGGGAAAAAACCACTTCTAGCACTCCTAAAAGTCCGTTTACCATGTACTCCTACTTACTTTGTAATGATTGCATGTTTTCCCTTCGGGCCCACTAAAGTATTTAATTGCAATTACACTCATTTACATAGCAGATGAGGCTAATTGCTGGTATTAGTTACCAAATGTATGCTTGTATTGTGAGGGTAAAAAAATGCCCTACAGAAAAGAAAAACGACTATGCCTCTAATTAAGGAGCTATGAGTCAAAGTGAGCTTGTTCAGAGATGTAAATATAGAATCAAGGGCTTTCAGAGTTCTGCAGCACATTTCATTATACCACTAGTTCCCATATTTCAGAGATAACACTGGCAGACCTCATAGTATATACAATGAACTATTCTCATTTTCTCAGAAGCAGGGATGATAAGTTCCACATAAAGGCTCAGAGAGATCTAGATTTCTAAAATTTTTAATTAGAAATAAATGTGAATCTCATATCAGGAATGTTCTTTGTGTATAATAGATACACTGAAGTTATTATTTGAAGCAGTTCCATCACCTATTCTTTCGGGCTAATTCCCAGGAAAAGTCTTTTTTTACATTATTCAGCCCTCAAACTCTTTCATGTCAATGGAGTTCATTTTGCATGCAATTGTACACAAGGACTTTTAAGATACTACACTGCTAAAGTGAGTGTAAGAAGCATCAGGTCAAGTGGAAACCCAGATGAATAACAATTCCAGCCTTTGGCCCTGGATACCATTCCTAATATAAAAATTGTCAAAAGATTTGTATCTATACATCTATCTATACACACAGAGAGGGTTAGTCCCGGATGGTGAAATGAAGATTTGTTAATTTTAGTTAGCTTCAGGAGGTCACAGTGAGAACAGAAGTGTGCCCATCAGTATCCTTTGGACAGGGTTGAAAAGCTCCCTATACACATTTAAAAATTAACACTTTATCAAACTGTGCCTTAATTTTTTTCCCTTTCCTGGAATTCTACCAAAACTTGACAGCAGTTAAACTGTGGGTGTGCAGAAGCACTACATATGATATTTACTATTATATTCTTTTAGATAGTTTCCCATTAGTCTGCTATCTTTTGCCTATGTTTAAAATTGAAATTATTTTGGTTTTGGAATTTGCCACTTTGTCTTCCCATTTCATTACAAGTTGTTGCTGCCTCCCACCAAAACAAAATGCCACCCCCATGCAAAAAAATTAATTCCAGCCTTAAAAGAGTGAATTTGATTTTCTGTTCCTTTCATGCAATGCAGTGTAAGTACTGTGTAGTATACTGCCATTCTCATATAGAAAGACTTTAAGTGATAAAGGGCTGATAAAAAAGAGAATCTATTGCTTTTGCTTTATTAGTTTTGTTATTCCTAGATGCTGCTTTATGCTACTTTTAGATTTATCAGTGTTTGGTTACCTACACAGGTCACTTCATGAAATGAGGCCGGCTATGAGCCACATTATCAGCTGCTCCCTAACTTCTTTCTGAAAAGAAGAAGAAAAAAGTTTTAAACCACCTGAAATACATTCCATCGATGCCAAGGTCTGTGCCTTCTGAGTGTCTATTCTCATTAAAAATATACCTTTGTAGGACTAATCCCAAATGATTTGATGACAGAGGTCATGCAAGTGTCATTTTTCAAACTTGTGTGAAAATCCATTTTGAGCCATCTTTCCCTCTTATATTTCACCTCATTTCTGGAGCACTTATGCAGCATACTTACTTAGCTAAAGCACAAAATGTAAACAGGACATCCTCTCAGATAGGAGATCCCAACATGTTGAAAAGTATATGCCTTAGTTCTTAATCAGTTCTGGAAAGTATCCCAAGACTTCCACAAAAAGATACTGTTTCTGTTAATGTGGAACATAAACTTAGCCCTTAACATAAAACAAAACCAAACAACATCTGTCCTTACAGTTTGATTGTTTGTTCCATCCTAGTATAATTATTCTTGCATGACAGCAGCCCCTGCAGGCTGTAGCCTTGCTTACTCTACTTTGCCCTGAAAGCACACCCAGCATTTAGACATAAAAACACTGTCAGTACTAGTGAACATTCATTTAGAAATGCTTGGTGCTCCAACACAGTCACATTTTTATAATTATATGAGATTTTTTTAATAGCATTTTGTCAATCCAAGTTGACCAGGAAACATTTGTGCTTCCAAAATCACAGGTCTCTGCAAATATCTCTGAAGCGTCCAATGGGAAAAGTGGTCAAAGTGGAGAGAGATCAATTTTTCACCCCACTGTTCATTTACTGGAATAAGGATTTCTTCTTATGTTTGATCATTATTTTAGGGCTTCTTTGCAGTTTTTGTAACTAGTGGCAATAAAATCTGAACTGGGCATAAGAAAAAGGGAGAATGTGCTCTAGTCAATAGCCCTGCAGGTAGTGTGAAGATGGGAAGCAAATGAGTTTTGACTCAAGGAAGGCAGGTACACACCAGAGGAGTGATATTTCTCCAATTATAATAACTTTTCCAATATTTTCAATAGACTTGGCACTAAAGCAATATGTAGTTTAATCCCATTCGTGAACTATATCCCTGTATATCCCTGGCTGAACATGTAATTTTCTCTGGTCTGTGGATCTGCAGAACTCCCCTAGGACTGTACAACTTTGTCATAGCCACAAGGCTGTCTCTTTTCCTTGAGGGACATATGGCCTGTCTGGAAGACTGTAAGATCTAGCCAGGTGTGAAACTTGATCCTACAGGGATCACAATAATGTAACCTAATCAGAAATGTCTAAGAAGACCAGATATAGATTGTGTCTTGCTTGCACCCTCTCAGTGGCGTAATTCAAATCCTAACTCACATCACACAACACTTGGTTAAAGTTCACAGCTAAAGAGCTGACTGAATGATCACTGTTACCTCTGTTCTGCTCATAAAGTTGCAAAGGTTTTCTGCTACAAACATTGTTATGATAGTAGTTGTAGCCCTTTACTACTTTTTACCGTACGGTGCACACAGCATGAAAGAGTGAAAAACACTTTATTTTTGTGCTAAATGTGAAAGTTCATGGCTCATAGCACACCTAGTTTTCCACTGATAAGTTTGTCTTTTCTGAGCTCTATGGGGTTGGTGAAATGGCTCGCAGAGTCAAGGTACTCCTCCCATTTAATACAGTATTTTTGTCCTGAACCATCCACACTTTCTGTGATCACAGAGGCTGTGATTTATTATTTTGCTTTAGAGATCAGTTGCACAAGCGTTTCAAGTATAAAATTTAACAAAGTAAAATAGAGTATTTTCAAAATGGAAATGAATATTTGTTTTAGGATCAGTAATCTGATCCTAAAGTTTGTTTAAGTTTAAGCAAGAAAAAAATTCCCTGAAACTAGAGCCAGCTTCACATGCAGTCTGTGTGCCTAAGAAAATGCTTTAGAAGAGAATGGAGCTTTGGTTAAGGGACCAAATTTTCAGTTTTCCTTATAAAAGTACACAATAGAAGACTTACCTCTAAAGACTCATGGCTCCTAGGCAGATTCCTCACAGTCACAACATTCCTTTAGTAGGAGAGGCACTGAGAAGAGAACAGAAGCCACAGCTTGTAGTGAGCATAGACAATAGCCCCAGAAGGCTTTGCCAAAATTATAAATTCATTGCCTAGTCACAACTTTTTTTCCAGCAGTGGACAAAGAGTTAGAAACAAATGTTATTAATTTGACTGCATGACTTCTAAAAGCAGTGTTGATTGTATCTTTACTTTTGCCCTCGTAATGGAAGGAACGCTATTACAAGAGAATGTTCCTCAGTTTTTCTCTCCTCTATTTATCTATGCTTAAAAGCATGTCCTGGGATTTAGAGGGCAGATTACCCACGAGCTGTAGATTGTAGCTCATTCACTTCTGTATGAGCTCTGGCCTTATCCATTCAACATCGCCATAGTTGCTCTGTGGTGTGGAATGAACAGTAAGACAAAGAGCTAGAAGGTAAAAGATTTGGCACTGTCACCTTGAAGTTGATTGGTAGCCTAAGTGTAATTGTGCTTTCTAATGGGAATTTTTTTCTCAATTTTTAAAATTTGTTGCCTCTCAATTGTAATATTGCAACAACTATCCCTGTTGAAAAACTCTTCTGTGTATGGTATTGGTAGGGCTACAACACCCTGAACAAGCTGCTGTTTTAAAAGTGTTACTTTTGGAAAAAAAAAAAAAAGAGCAATTTGATTGATTGTTTGTTTAATCAAAGAGCCTAATTTTTTTAAATTTAATGGTTTTAAGTCCTTTACATATCTGTCACGTCTTCNAGTAAACAGGACTAGTAATATCTGAACATCTACAAATTAGCAGGGGAACCATACTCTTTTTGGGTTTGTGCCAAACATCTGAGAGCTGGAAGTGAAAGGAGCTTTCCTTGAGAAGGCCTTCAGCACGCAGAAATCCCTTACAAACCATAACCCTGAGAGACTAGAAAGTGCTAGCACAGCCCCCAAAGAGCATCAAGTGTAAAAGAATATAGGCAGGGCAGCCAGGGGACACACTGATTCAGATGTCCCTCTTGAAACTTCCACTCTTAGCACTTCCATGGAAGTGCCCGTGGTGAG
>VZTN01025052.1:758-24745 GCA_013400515.1 Erpornis zantholeuca
GGAAATACAGATGTCAGTGGTGAGAGATAAGCCAATTATCCATTTTTCTGAAGTTATTTCCTATAGGGCAAACCTACTTCCATGACCATAGAGATTAGCCAGACCTCCACAGTGATGTGCTTCACTGATTAGCTTAAGGTCAAATAAGAAGTTTGTAGAAAACTGATCCTGACACATTCTAGAGGTCAATTCGTTGCAAACTTGCATTCCATGCTGTTGTAAGATAGTTAAGAACAACAGAAAGTATCTGAGTCCCCTGATAATTGTTCCCCAACAGCTGGTCCTTTGCATGAAGACAGTTAAAAGTGTTCCAAGGGAAACCAATTCCCTGTGCAGAGGTTTTGGGATGGAGTGAAAGCTGAAGATTGTAAGGAAAGGTTGCCTGTTAACCTTACAGATGCAGTAGCAGCGCTAAAATAAGCATTTGAAGAAGTGTTAGTTTGAACCCCACGGAGATGACTGCAAGGCAGGAATTTAGCCTAGCCTTTGGTGTGGAATTTGGCCCATCAGAGTATGGATAGATTTCCAGGTGCAACAGTAAATACCCTATTTCCTCCAGACTTGCCTGAGTATCTTAGCTAGAAATTGGATGTAGCAACCCAGGTTTTCACAGCTTTCTCTGCTTGTTTGAGAGCACTGCCTGTACTTACAAGTGTGTGTAAGGAGGATATCTGTTCCTTCCTCTTTCTGCTTTGTGGTAATTCATTTCCTCCTCAATGTTACAAACTTGCCATTATCCTTTTCAGTGAAAAATGAAACAGAATAGCTGTATATCATGTCAAGTTTTTCTATTATTCTATTATTTTATTTTCTATCTTGAAACTTTTAGGGGGAGTGGCATACTTCAAAATATCACAAGAATGCTTCTATATTATTCTGAATTGTCACTCAAGCATAAAGTCTCAGAGGGAACCTAAACTGATTTTGCAGTTGCAAAATCTGCTGAGACAGACCATGAAAAAATGACCTCAGACTTCACACTTCCCAGATTTCTGTCAGCACCTAGACTAAATTTTTATTCAGTTAAATGCAGTGCATTCCATCTTCCTGATCTAACACATGGTTTAAAGATGCATGATTTTAGTGAGGTTCTATGCTCTAGTGGGAAGTTCTTGGAGGGGCTTTTACTGTAGGTGGAGCCCCAGGTATTAAGGCAGTAATATTAGCAAAGCTGAATAATTTTTGGCTTTTCTAACTCTGTCCCACCCAGATAGTATCCTGCATTTTGAGTGTTAAGTCACTTGGGCTTGTCCTAGTAAATAAGGCTACTATGTGTTCTGATGTGTATCTGAACCTATTCTGTTTATCTGTCACTCTCAAGCCTTTGTGGTCTTTTGCCTCATCCTCTTTTCTTTACTGTGGAGAGTACATCTTTAGAAATACAGTCTCCACACTCTGATACAGGATATTTGTAGGAGACCAAATATTTGTGATTCTCTTTGACCTGCTTGACTCCTGAGAGCATAAGGGTTGCACCTTTCATACATTTCAATCTTATTTCCTACTTGGAGCATTTGTAGATAATTCCTTCATTTTTATTTTTTATTAAAGTAGACATAAGAACTTTTTACTTTTCAGGCACATAAAAAAACCCCTGGCTGTCCCCTAATCTCCTCAGAAGCTGATACTGTTCCTCTTGAGAAATCAAAGTACTAACTCACTGTCACATCAGTATGTTGAGCATCTTGCACGATAAAGTCTGAATGTTAATGGTAATGCAGCACCTTTGGCACTAAAGCAATGAAAATTATCCTCATCCACTGGAAAAAAAATTATTATGATGAAAGCATTGATTTCAGTATCTTTTATTCTTTCAGGAAAAATTCTTCCTTTTCCCTTTCAACACCTCTTTATTGAATAATTGATGCTTTGTAGAAATCAGTCATGCCATGTTGATTGTCGGTTTGCTCAAATTGGTGGGGTATGTGGAAAAATAGTGAAAGAAAAACTATTTTTTGCTAATTTGTTATTGTACTAGCAATTTTTTTTAATAATGCATTTATTTCTGTGATTTTATTTTCCACAGAAAATTTATAGAAATGGGCTTTATTGATGAGAAAAGAATAGCAATATGGGGCTGGGTAAGTGATTGGAGTTTTTGTATCTATCTTTAAATAATCCTGCAGTAGAATTTTTTTAATTCTTCCTGGTTCTGTCTTAAATATGTATAAAATTTCTTCTGCCCATGTGTGATGGTATTGCCAAATGGGATGGTTCCTGCTGGTACATACATGCAATTGCAACAGTGCAAGACCCCAGAAAAGGAATCTTTTGCAGCTCAAGGGGGAATTTTGAAAAGCTCATCTCTAAAATGTTGTTTGGAGTTGAAGTGAAGCCAAATTGAGGCATTTTAATTGGCTTTACCTAGGGGCTTACTGGCCTGTTGTCCAAATTCAAGCATTGTCCTTTCTGATCTGAGATTAAATTAGTGAGAAAAGTCCTATGACTATCTCTCATCAGAAAATGTGACCCCTGCACCATCCTGAATCACTGTGTGCTTGGCTGGCTTTGCAGTGGTCATCAGGGATGAATCTGGGTCTGAGGGGTTTACAACATTGACAGCTTCACCAAGAAGTGGAAAAATTGGACAATATGGAAGTCATTGCAAATTATTAGCCAGTCTGTTTTTAATCTCTGCTTTTTTCATGCATTTTGCTTTGTAATGCTCCCAGAATCTTCAATAGCCAGGTGTATTTCCTGATCTTAGACAGCACATGAGCAGAGTTGCTAAAATCTTCTACCAACTAATATTTAAGTTACTTTGTTGCAGTTACTACTGTAACACCAGAATAAAATGGGTACCATATGGTGAAATTATAAGTCACACAGACTCTTAGAAGTGAATAATTCTAAAGTGACATTAGGTAATTTAAGGCCACAGGAAAATATTTTCGTTTTTAAATCACATCATATTTTATTTCACCATAGTGTTTCCAGGACCAACTAAGAGCTTGCACATGTTGTATCCCAGTAGTTGATATAATATTAAAATAAAGGCACTACTGCCAAACCATCAGTCTTTTTTTTCCAATTTTTTTTCCAATTTATTATACCATTTCCCGGTCAGTAAGCTTTTAAGGGAGTTGGAAGGTGTTTCTTTATTCATAGACTGCAGCTTGGCAGGTGTGCATGAACTCGTGCTTTCAGATTCAACAAATTCTTCAAGATGGCAAACACTCTTAACCATTAAAGCAATTTGGGTTGTGAACTTTATCTCGCAGCTTGTTACAGTGCATAGATTTATCTGCCCAATCCTAATCCTTTTTTTAGCCTTGTGGACTGATTTTTTGAAAGATCAAATGAGCAAATCAAATGAGTGGAAAAAATTATACAAATTACTGTTTCTATCAGTATATCCCTCACTATCATTTTGAGCTGGAATGTCAAGAGGAAGGATAGACCAAATTAACTTATGTACAAAAAAAATTATTTAATAGTTCTTCTTATTTCCCTTAGTCCTTCATATGCTACTGAGGTAATCATCAGAATTTTTCATGACACACCATATTTTTGTCCCTTCCTCCTTTCCAAAGTAAACAGAAACCTATTATTTTGCAAAGACCTTATATGAGTTTTTCCAACCGCAGTTCCACATCCTGTGGAGAGCCAAACCAAAGGCTTTTTATTTACATCATTTCCCTGACTCAGCAACTAGCCCCACTCAGTTTCACAGGCCTATTCTTATATCCATGGTTACTTATTACTTTACCCTACTTAGGGCCATGAACTTACTCTTTCTTTCTGGGTCCTAGTTTGAGGAATAAATATAAGGAAGAGGGCAGGCAGTGGAGGAATTGCTCTATCCTGAAGTAGATGAGTATATTAGTACTGATGAATAAGTTGGTTCAATATGCCAATCTTTAGCAAAAACTCGGTAGTTTGTTAAAGGAAGGAAAAACCTGTAACTGTTCTTGGAGGTTCACCTTGAAAGGATGAGAGACAATGAAAACAAGTTGCCAGAAGGAAAGTTTCCTTTTGGTTTTAGGAAAAAAATTATGCCAATAGTGATCTCTGTTGAAGCAGATTGAGTAGAGAGGATGCGTACTATGGATGTGATAGGTATGATTTACATCTGGAATTGGCCTTGTTCTGAGCTAGAGGTTGTGTTAGATTGCTGTGAAGGACACTACCAACTTCAGTTTCTCTGTGATTGTAAGTGGTAATAAAAGCAGTATCTTGTGATATCGAAGTGATATCGAAGTAGCAAAAAAGAAATGATTGGGTCTGATCTCTCTCACAAGAAATTACATCAGATCCATTTGAAATCAATAAATTAATTAAAAAAAATCCCAACCTTTTTTTACTTTGTCCTCCACACATTTAAGGGAAATTAGTTATTTTGGCATTAATTTCTATGAGTTTGACTCCGAAAACAGATACTTCAATAGGAATTTTAAACTGTCTGTGATTTCTTCCTAGTCCTATGGTGGGTATGTAACTTCTTTGGCACTTGGATCTGGCAGTGGAGTATTTAAATGCGGAATGGCTGTGGCTCCTGTTTCCAGCTGGGAATATTACGGTATGGAAACTTGTCATAAATACTGACTTGGAAAGCAAGATGTAGCATTTAATGACTTCTTAAATTAAATCATTGCAGGAGATTGGCAATTTGAAACATAAAGACATTCAAATTACCTAGATTTGAAACTTTTAAGACCTTAAGTTTAATGTTTTTCTTGCTTAAAATAACTGACTGCAACTGGCAGTTTGGAACTGACTTTGTCACAAAGAAGGTATGCCTGGATACTTCCATATGCATTTCTGTAACAGTATGTGTATAAAGCCCTCTCAATAAACTGTTATAAAGGAGTCATCTGCCTAAAAATCCTGTTAAAACATTATCACTGAATTCAGAAATAGCTGAACTGATTTATCTGCCAGTAACAGAATCACAGTACATTTCAACTTCTGACACCACAGATGACCTCTGTCAGGAATCAGTATTTCTGATGACTGCAAAGTTGTTTCCCAAAAGCAGTGGAAAAGAGAAGAACTATTGTGTTTGATATAATATTTTTTTAATTAAATACTTTTTCCCTTAAATGTTTCTCAGCCACACCTGCTGTATTGTTGTGTTACAATACATATTTATGTTTATGGAATTAGGCTCCAAGCTGTTGAGAGGAAAGAACTTTGGGAGTATATTCCCAAGGCCTTCCTGTGTGAATAAAGCAGGCACATACTCATACTTGCCGACCTGTTAAGCTTTTGGCATGGTGTAAAGGAACCTTAGTGTAAAAAAAAATCATGGCATGAATGTTTTCAATGAGTAAAATGCAGCACTTTGAACACATTTACTTAGCATATGGTCGTTTTCTCAGAAGTCTTGGTTATGAGAAAATTTTTTGGTTAAATGGGAAAGATTCCTTCCCTGACTGCTAGCACAGACATTCCTTGTATTTATGGTGTTTTGCAAACAAAGGGGAAAATATTTGCATGACACAGGAAGCATAGTCTTCATGTTTTCACTGGCATCAAGACTTTTTTAAGACATTTTTACTCATGATCGCAAAATTATTTCCAGAATGCAGGCATAAAGCACTGATTTTACCAAAGTACCTTAATAAAAGACAGGTTATAAAAATTTGTTGCAGCACCACAATTCAAAAGAAGTTTTTAAGTTGAAACAGATTAGACCTGCACTATTGCAACCTGAATGGTTGCTGAGTGGTCAGCTGGATTTTCAGGAGGCAATCAAAGAATCTTGCTGAAAACACACTGTAAAATCCAAACAGGCAAATGTACCTCCACTAAGGAAGGAAGGAAACAGAAGGAAGTCGTGAGTCATAAGTTCTGGCAAACAGATCGTGTTAACATTAAGGTGAACTGTGTTAGGGGCAAAACTACAGGATGTTACATCCTTGAGTCTCTGAGTAGTATCAATATGTCAGGGGATGTACTGGTCCCTAGAGCTTCTAAATTCTGACCAACCCTCTTTCAGATGCACACAGGACAGCTGTCCCACACCCCTCCATTTTGAGTCAGTTCATAACAGCTGAACAGTTATAAGATGGAAAGGAAAATTCCATTCAGGGACAAGGTATAGTTTAAGGAATATCTGTGACTATTTTATTAAAATTTATTTAAATTCATCTTCTTTTCCTTCCTCAATAATTGACAAGCTAAATCTTCCACTTAGTCATTATAATGCAATTCAGCTGACCTCTGTGGACTTGTTGTAGCTATACTGGTAGAAGAGAGTGGAAAAATTGGCTCAGAATACTGTAGAAATGCCAGCCATTCTGCAAAAGTCTATTTTATTGAAAACTTAAGACCAATATGGTTGTTTGACACTGTGTTGACAACAGATATTGCACATTTTCTGTTTTCATGGAATGATAAAGGATTTTGATAAAAGATAGGCTACTTAAATTTTTTTAGTATGTCGTTCATTATAAATTATCTTCAGAAGCCTTGCTTGGCTGATCTGGGAGACATACTACACATATTTAGCTCTCAGTGGTAGTACATGTAAATGATACATAATAAACCATGGGAACAAGAGTATATTGGTTCATTTTCTTTTCCTGGGAGGATTCTCATTTCTATTTTTTAACAAAATTTTTCGAATACAGTGTATAAAATTGGACAAGGTAGACAATCCCAATTCCTTAATGATTACACTGACCATCACCTGACTTTTGAGAGGGAAGGATGACAGCTCTTCTTTGTCAAAAAGCCCTGACTCAGTTAAATAAATAAAATTCTTGTAATCCTGCAGCTTGACTGCTCAATATGTGTCAGTTACTCTTTCAAGGCAAGGTCATAAAAAAAGTATTCTTCTGGTAGTGACAGCTGCCGTGTCAGTTTTCCATAAATTTTCATAACAGCTCCCAGTTAAAATGCAAATACTGAGGCACCTCAAAGGGAGATGTTTCTGCTGATTTCTTGGTGATGGATACTGTTCAGTTATTCACATTGATTTTGTCAAATCTGTTACCATTGTTGGCTGTAGTTAGAAAAAGGAATTGAACAGCGATGGGTCACCTTTTCAGTTCATGCCTGTATCCTTTCCTGTTCCCTTAGTTGCGGCATATATACATTCAAGAGGAAAAGGACAACATGCATCTCCGTATTTACTGTTTATACACATACAAATCCTCAGCTCCTCTTTTTAAGGTGTCAGGATTAGTGTGTGTCATCTTTCCACCATGCACCTTTATTGGCTCATTGCCTTATTCAACTGACTTCTGGAGTTCAACCCAACAGCATTAAGCAGTATCAATTAATTACCTTTATCCACAAAACCTGTAGATGAGTATAGAACCACTTTTTCTGCGAAGATGGTTTGGAGAACAGTAAATAATTATCCCTCATAGTTGATTTTTAAAATATGTTTAAATTTGGTGTATTATGAGGAAACCAAGCAGAACAGACAAAGTTACACATCATTTAATTTCCTGTGTGTCACTGAAGCCACAAAATATCTGCACTTTCTTTATAGTTTTTTTCTTCTTTAATTTCAGCATCAATCTACACGGAACGATTTATGGGTCTTCCTATAAAGTCTGATAATCTTGAGCACTACAAGGTGAGAATTCTGTTTCTGTGCTGATCTGCCTTAAATTTGAATCACACTTCCCTGCATAAGTGGAACACTGAAGAAAGAAAGTGGCCCACCAGCTCTCATGGTACAGCCCTGCTGTAGCTAAGCTACTGCCGTGAAATTCTTGTCTACATAATTAATTGTGGGTTTGTATTTTTAAATCCCAGAAATGCTAAATGGAAGACGTTCTTTTCTTACTTGGACAAGTCAGACTGCCCTGCTAGTGCAAACCATTAGCCTAGAAAAAACTCAAGTGAGAGGGATTAAAATGTTGATGTTGATAAGGTTTTGGTTGGTACCATTAGCTGTAATATGCAAACTGCTTCACGCAAATTTAGCTCTCTGATGATAAGATCATAAGCATACTAAATGATTAGAGCATCTTCCCTGACCTGGAACAGGTTGTCATTCTTTTCTTCACATTGATAGGAAGTCTGTAGTTTCCTCTGGCAGCACATACACCAGCTCTGGATACAGAGAGGCCTGAATTAACATCCAAAGAATTTAGTGGAAAGACTCCTGTTAAAGATTTGGATCGTTTTCTCAGTATGTATTTCCATCCCAACTCAAAGAACAGAAATGCTCAATATCCAACAGCTCTGGTAGAGCTGTCTGTGTAGCCAGGAATTAGAGCATTCTGGGAATGACATGACTAGAGCTGTTCATTGTATGAATTGGCCCTTAGAAAAGACACTAAATATCAAATCTGTTTCTGATAGTGTAGAGACATTTGTGATGGCACAGAGATCTCAAGCCAAGCTTGACAGGGATCTTTTATGGACAGACATCATCAATATGGTGCAGATTAATATTCTTTCTCTTGCTAGTGCTTTTTAGAACACATACAAATGATGTAAGAAAAAAACAGTACTTATTTGTAGGTATTCCTGTCCTGAAGCCAGAGTCACAGATCACAGATGCACAGAATCATATGGGTTGGAAAAGACTTCTGAGATAATCAAGTCCAGCCATTAACTTAACACAGCCAAACCACTAAACCAGGTCCCCAAGTGTCATACCTACATGTCTTTTAGATAGCTTTCCAGATGGTCATTCAAACACTGCCCTGGGCAGCTTGTTCCAATGCCTGACGACC
The DNA here is from genome assembly GCA_013400515.1 of Erpornis zantholeuca. Taxonomy (NCBI): domain Eukaryota; kingdom Metazoa; phylum Chordata; class Aves; order Passeriformes; family Timaliidae; genus Erpornis; species Erpornis zantholeuca. The sequence goes on from VZTN01025052.1 coordinate 9,401, forward strand.
CTTTCCTTAAAGAAATTTTTCCTCATATCCAGTCTAAACCTTCTCTGGCACAATTTCAGACCATTTCCTCTGGTCTTGTTGATTGCTGATAAAAGGCTGACGCCCATCTGGCTACAACCTACTTTCAGGGAGTTGAGTTGTAGAAAATGTTAAGCTCCCTCCTGAGCCTCCTTTTCTCCAGGCTAAACACCCTCAACCATTCCTCACAGGCCTCAGTCTCCAGACCCTTCCCCATCTCTGTTGCCTTTCTCAGGACACACTCCAGCACTTCAATGTCTTTCTTGTAGGGAGGGGCCCAAAACTGGACATGGGGTTTGAGGTGTGGCCTCACCAGTGGCCAGTACAGGGGAATGATCACTTCTGTGGTCTTGCTGGCCACACTACTTTTGGTACAGGTCAGGATGCCACTGGCCTTCTTGGCCCCCTGGCCATGCACTGGCTCATGTTCAGCTGTTGTCAACCAACACCCACAGGTCCTTTTCTACCAGAGAGCTTTCTAACCACCCTTCCACGTGGCCCCTAGAACTGCACGGAGTGGTTGTGACCCAAGAGCAGGACCTGGCACTTTGCCTTGTTTAAGCTCAGACAAGGCTTTGGCTTATTGATCCAGCTTGTTCAGATCCCTCTGTAGAGACCGATATACATATACATGTACATATACATATACATACACATGTACATATACATGTTACATGTACATATACATGGCTTCTATTGCAATCTCAAATTGATATGAAGTCACTGCTGTCGTGTCAGTTCAACTGTTTTATTGTTTTTCTGCTAGGTAATGAAAGCCTTTAAGCACTGTGAATGAGTGGTTTAAATTGAAGTTGCTGAACTGTTCTTTTTTCCTCTCAACAGAATTCAACTGTGATGGCAAGAGCAAAGAATTTCCAAAACGTAGAGTATCTTCTCATCCATGGAACAGCAGATGGTGAGGTTTGCAAATGGCAGAACAAACACAGAGCCAGAATCACTTTGTTTGAAAAACATTAAGCATCTATCTTTGATTGGGTCAGGACTTAGATCTTTGGTAGATTTCCATATGACCTATCATAAGATGCTTACTCATTCTTAGTAATGTCAACTCTATCACTTGATAATTAGTGGACACAGCTAAATGCACTATAACTTTATGCTTTGTGGTATTAACACGTTTCAACAGACAATCTCTTTTTTCCTTTTTTAGATAATGTACATTTTCAGAACTCAGCACAAATTGCAAAAGCTCTGGTTAATGCACAGGTGGATTTCCAGGCAATGGTAAATAATAGACTATTTTTCATTTTGAAAAGTGGTTCATAACTTTATCAATAAGCTTATCAGACATTTGGCAGTGTTTTTAACAAGCCTGTTCAACTGAACATGCTTCAAAATTTGGCAATTGCTAGTGCATTTGTTATTCTTCATAAATAACTTCTCAATTTCTTCCCCAAAGGATTTGCCTGATCTTTTTTTTCCCCTTGCCCTTTGGATGCTAGCAGGATTTTCCTCTTGTCAAGAATAATTTGGAGGTTTTAAAAATGAGTCAGGAAGAAGAGTAAGAATCCAGCCTCCTTATGAGTGTTTTTGATACCTAATAAACGAGAAAGATGAAAGAGCTGGCTTCTGGAACCAAATTGTGGTAGATTCTATCTTGAATTGGACTTGCCTGCCACAGGCATGAAGTGAAACAAGAAAAAAGGGTGTAAGGTATCCAAATAGTATATCCAGAATCAGCAAAAAAAAAGTTCTCTGAAAAATTTCTATGGGATAGCAGGTCCAGGGAAACAGAGAAACGCATAGGCAAGAGGTTGCAGGATATGAATTTGCTGCTTTTAGGGGAAATGTAGTTCTGAATTTTATGCTAACCTCTGCTTCCAAACCGTTTTTCTCAGGGCTAATAACCAAAGTGTTTACCTGCTATCAAACATGCTGGCCTTCTGCCCAAGTCTGGTTTCACAGTGCCATGAACTCCCCAAAAAGAGATCACAGGGGTTTGTAGACCCTTTTGTGTATTACACATTTTCTGCCTCCTTTGCTGACATTTTGCAAATCTGGGTTATTTCTTCAGTATCTGGAATACTGTATGCAGTTGTGGTCATTCTGATTCAGCTACAGTGGAATGGCAGATATTTCTGAGTTAGCATAATTCGTATGTGTGTTTTATTCCCCGTACACCATTCCCAAGGTTCATGGCCCTCGTGTAATGGAAGATGTTTTGAATAGAATTCAAAGAACATTTAGCTGAAATTTTGTTTCTTAGAGCCCAGTATTTATTCCTAAGAAAGATTCTTACCCTATTGCCCAGGCCATGCAGCAGGGATATTTCATCCCTAATGGCATCTCAAGGCTCTTCTGTCAGACTTGATACAACTGGCTTGTAAGTACTGGCCTGTACTCTTAAATAACAGAAGGCTTAGAAACTTTTTTCAGCAAGAATAGTAATATATTAAAGAATTATCAAGTTCCTCTGTTTTCTTGAGCCATCCACTTTCTTATGTGTGGCAGTGAAATATATTTTTTTATTGTTTAACTCTTGCAGAATTGAAAACATAACATAAGGAGTTTATGTTTTGTTTTTGTTTTTTCTTTCAGTGGTATACTGATCAGAACCATGGTATTCCGGGCCTTTCCAGCAAACATCTCTATACACATATGACCCACTTCCTCAAACAATGTTTTTCTTTGTTAGAATAAGTAGGCTACTCAGAGCATGCTAAGGCATCTGAGACATTCCTGGGAGAATGAAATGACAGCAGTGCCCAAGTTGTTTAGCTTTCTGGTGAATTGATCACAGGAACTTTAAAATTTTAAACTTGATGTTTACATCCACTTTTGATATTGTATATTAGCAAATGTTATGGTAACAACTGTTTTGACAAATTTGATATCTGTTTGACAGAAAAAATAAATTGGAATGTAAAAGGTCTTGTGCATCTATTGTCAACTCACTTAAACTTACATTCTGCAGTCCAAGAAAGGTGGTTCATTGCAAATGCCCACTGTCAGATTAATATGATTGCATTTGTTAACTAGAACTGTAAAATGGGAAAGAACAAAGGAAGCAGTGCAAGCAGTGCAAGCATCCTAACAAGAACCAGGTTTTGAAATTTATTTCCAACTTTTTGTAAAGGATCCAAGCAGGGATAGGAACACGCAGTGTTTAACACTGAAGTTTGGCTACTTATTGAGAGTACTCAATGAAGTGTTCAAATTTTATTCAACTCTTACTTGAAACCTTGGTTCTGCAAAACTCTCAGTGTTCAGGTTTAAACATAAAAGTGGGACATTTATGATAACTATTATATATCAGTGGCTTTTTTACCTGTATTCAAAGTATGTGAGCCATATTGACCTGTTTTTAATTTCTAATTATCACCTCAGCATTCAAATTGATCTCAGTGTCATTCATCCCAGACTGGAGGGGAAGGATCAAAGGATTGTGCAAGCTTTCTTTGCTTTGTTTCTAGTGAAACTATTCTAGGAAGTCTTTTAAAATTGCTAGAAGCTAATAATGATTGGAATGCTTGTAGTCTTTTGATTAGTAATTAAATCAGTACCATCATACTATAAGAACATTAACAAGGTAATTGGCAAGAGATCCGTTGTAGATTAAACAATTCCTTGGTCATATGTTTAAAAAACAGAATTAGTCTACTGCATGAGAATCATGGTTTTTCTGACACAATATCTCATCTCTGCTATTAGCTGTTGAGAGTGCAAAATAACCTGAAATAGACTGTGTTGCCTTCCCACAAAGCAAGCTGCTTCGTAACTCTCAGTCAGAGACCAGTTGCTGCTTCTTTGTGGAAAAGCAAGGGGTTTCATTTGACTTTCTTGACAAAAACGTGGGGTTTGGCCAAAATAATTAAAATGTGGAAGTGATTTGCTATGTAACAGCTTCCTTCGTTTGTTAATGGCAATATCAAATCTGATTTTCCACACATGAGAACATTCCTTAGATACATCTTTATGTAAATGTAGTTGCCAAGCTGTTTGTAATGGTTAAATTATACTTTGATGGGAACTCTTCAGAAAATACTCAATTAGTTCAGGTTTTTTTGGAAACGCTGCCAATTATATGACGTTAATGAGCTTTTTGTTGGTAATGTAATTAAAATTCAACTGCTATAATGGCTAAAGGAAAAAATTTTAGCTGTAAGAAAGTTAACATTAAGAAAATCTAACATGAAATGGGCCTAATTAGATGCTGATTATATGGTCCTACGTGCATTTGCTGCACACAACAGTAGTCTCAGGAATGTGGTTATCTTACAAATAAGGAATACAATTCAGTTGAAATACTGAGATTTAACTCTCAATTTGTTATATTGATACAACACCATAGAAATCATTGCAACATTGTGGTGAGAGAAAAATCAAGCTCTTATCCCAGGTGCTTAAAGGTTTAAGATACCTGAATATATCAGTGAGAACCTAATTTCCAAAAAAGCATGGTATGAATCTGACATAAATATCAATATATTAAGATCACTTTTGATTTATTGCACCTTTATTTTATTTATTCTTTTGAAAATCCTCTAAGTTCTGGAAATTTGGGCAGATAGATTGGCCTGCTGTTGGTATTGAAAGTAATAAAATGATGCAATGTGTTGTTCACACCATGCCCAAAGGTCTGTTGTCTGAAGCCTTTGGAAGTATTTGAGATAAGGGACATTTCAGGAAAATCTGCCAAATAAAATAACAGAAGGTACCTCTTTCTAAGGGGTGCATTCGCTATTTCATTGTTAATCTGCCCTGAGGTCTGCTTGTTTCCTAGGGCAACCAGAGTACTCATCTTCCAAACTCTCCACCATCTACATTGGCTTGTAGGTAGCGATTGTGGGGATTAAAAAAAGAATTAAAAATATGTGCAGTTTATTGCCATAATTTTTCCTTCATTGTTTTTCATGTTGTTAATTTCTTTGCGTTACACAATGTTCTTGCTAAAGAATGGGAATATATCTCCAGCAGAGTGTGACATTTACACTGAGTCGCTTTTCTAACCCGAAAGCTTAATGATTGAGCAACCATGTGTTTTGATGACCTGGGAGAAAATGTCCTAGGATGCTCTGAGTGTCAAAAAAATCCTCTTTAAAATAAATCCAACATCAGATTGCTGACTGGCCTGTGCTTATAACAGGTAACATCACCATCCATCACTAGAAATGGTGCAGAGCACTGTGAACCTACCCTCACACTATTGCAGAATCACTGAATGGTTGGGGTTGGGAGGGAACTTGAGAGGTCTATGTGTCCCACTTCCCTGTTAACACAGGGCTGCCTACATCCTGGAGGCCAGGACTTTGTCCAGATGGCTTTTGAATATCTGAAAGCTATCTAGATACTACAGCTTCTCTCAGCCACCGCTGCCAGTGCTTAGTCACCCTCACTGGAAAAAAGTGCTTCCTTATGCTGGGACAGAACACTTTTGGTATCAGGTTGTGCCGGTTGCCTATTGTTCCGTCCTTGGGCACCACTGAAAAGAGGCTAGCTTAGTCTTCTTTGGACCATCCCTTCAGATATTTATGTACAGTGATAAGATTCTCCTAAGCCTTTGCTTCTCTAGTAAGAGAACATATTCCATTCTGCCTTGTCTGCAAACACAATCCACGTTACAAGCACTACCCCAAACATTCACTGGACGGTTATTTGCCCCATTCCACTTTAATCAGAACCTTAAGAGGCTACGGGATAGGCTCTTTTGTAACAATCTTCAATAGTTCAAATTGAAAGGGCTTGTCCTGAGGTATCAAGCGGAAGCTAATGAAGTATGTGGATAAAAAGTATATCTAACTATACTGCAAACATAGAATATGGTGTGTAAGAGCCAACACTAGGACACAATTTGAATTAAGCTAAGCTCTTATGACATGAATGAATGTCCTCGAAGTTTTGCTTCTCACTTTCAAATGTTTTAGAGGACCTGGTTTTCAAAAAATGCTGAGTACTCTCTGTTCTTTTCTCTTTTGAAGAACACTCTCACACTTCAAACTCAAACATACCACTTCAGACAATGAAACATTCATCTTCAAATACCTGTCATATAAACAAGGTATTCTGGCCTTTGAAGATAGGATGTAGTTGTTCTGAATTAAGTAGACAGCCCCTTGATAAATAGCCAAAAATACAGCTGTTTACAAGTCAGTTTCCACTGTGAATCCTTTCTAGGTTTTACAAATTAAAACTAGAGCTGAAAAGTAAAAATTGCTGTATTCTTGGAGCTGAAGTGTACATAAATAGTAGAAAGTCACTGATTTCACTCCAAACCTGTTTTCATCATCCGTCTCATTTGTGCTGTGTGAGCTGAACACATGAAAGAACCTGCGATACTTATACTTCAAACACGGAGCTACATGCTTTGCTTCACTTGGGGTTACTGCAGCTGCAAAGAACAAAAGGCCTGAAGAGGAATTTAGCAGAAAACCAGCCAGGTTCTAGAATATGGTTAGTGTTATATTCATTTTACTCAGATATCAAGTCCAATTCAGACTGCATTCAATACTTTCCAGTTTGCCAGTCAGTTCCAATTACAAGGCACAGCTGTTTAGAACATTTTATAGAGTCATTTGAAGGCTCTATATTTAATCTGAATAATTCATAGTATTTGCTAAGAGCATTTGGTATTACTTTCAATTATGAACATTGTCTTCTCAGAATGTAAAATAACTAGTACATATTTGGCCAGCTCTTCTGCTTGCGCAAATTGATGCAGCTCCATTGACTTGCAATGGAGCGATTCCAACTTATGTGAGTAGACAGTGTGGGCTACAGCACAGTTACAATGGCTGTCACCCTGAGCCACAAGCCACTCAGCACCCATGGTAGAGAGCATGGAGCTGCATGTTGTGGAAGGGCTTAGAGGCCCTAAACTAACCCTCCATTTCAGAAAGCCGTTCTCGCTCCCCAAAGGGTAGCCATGGAGCTGTACACGTACGTAGGCACACAATGTGTGTGTCACGTACAAGTAGGCACTGATGGATGTAACATGGTGTTTTATGTGTGCATGCCTTTGCACATACTGGTTCCCATTCTCACAAGGGGAATGCTCTTTCGGGTGATTATCATGTAACAAATATAGCAAAACAAAAGGGGCTGCAGAGCCCAGCCCTCCGAACTCAAAGCTGACACAGTTAGGAGAGAGCACTTTCTGTATAATATAAGAAAGTAAAGGGTGTGGGCCTGCAGTCATACCCCAAGACACATCCTCCTCCCTCTAGATGTGTAATGGATAATAATACAATAGTAATAAATATGTAATGAAGAAATACACAGAGGAATTTGGGGAGGTCACTTTTTTGAAAGCATTTGATGAGTATATTTTTACTTTTTACTGTCAAGAGTCAGCAAGTTCTTAATTCATTAAAATGTTCAAATCTTGAAAATTTTAACCGGACAATGGAAACTTTGAAAAACTCCAGATACAGTAAAGACAACAACTCCATTTGAATCATGAGAAACATGAAAATTTCCTGAAGGCTGGCCACTTTCAGATTCTGTCTCTTAGTCTGGTTAAGTCTCAAGTCTCACTTGAGAACAATGATGTAGATGAGATTGCCCTTGATTTTTGCCAAGAGGTGCCAACTAACTGGTGTATTCTAAAATGTGAGAGGAACAAACCCAAGTACATATGCACGTTTCATACACTTGATACAATTTTCTGCTTTTGTTTGGTAATTCTAGTTTGCCGTGCTCCTGAAATATATAGTATAGACTCGTTTATGGCAACTGAGGGTTGCATGTATCCTGATGGCAGTTCACTTCTTTCCTGTACATTTTATTTTCCAAGTAGCACTTAAAAACAAATAACCAGTCACCTTCTAGATGCTAGATGACCTGCTAGATGATACAGCTCTGTAATAACCTGCCCGACCAGATGCACTGAGGTGCTCTGTTTCTTTTTTTTTTTAATGGAATCATCCTACTGTAAACAAGGAACTTTATATGATACAAGAAAATAAACAGAGACAAATAAAAAGAGAAAAATCTGTCTTTTTCCTGGAGGAGAGGATATTGTCTCACATTCCATATTGCCTGTTTCCAAAGTATCTTTAGTTCAGTGTGTAGAGAGATGATTGTAGCAATCCATGTCAAGTGTGTGCGTGTCCTCCTGGTGCAGAAGCGGTGTAAAGGGCCCTTTGATCCCCATCTGCTGCATTGCCCGGGTAGTGCAGGACGTGTTGGTGGCCTCTGGGACCCGCCAGGTTACCAGCATCGAGGACTAAAAATGAAAAAAATAAACCATAGATCTCAGCAGATGGATCCAATAGCACTGAAAAATTATACTAAAAAAAATTTAAATTTGATTATGTGGACTGCATAGTGAGACAAATGTTTCCCTGAAGCCCTACTGTGGTACCACAGCCAGGTATTTAGGATAGAGCTCTAGGAGGGATCCAATACATTTTGTTTGCCACTCTAACATGGTTATTAAGTTTATACACTACCTCAATTGTGTCTTATGGGCTGTGCCAATCTAGCTGTGGTCAGGCAGCAGAAAATTACCTCACTGAGCAGATTCTTTGCTGGCTTCAAGAAGCAGTGTTAGGGGAAATAAGATTTTTTGTAAAATGTATGTGCCTTGTGCCACAAACCAGACCATGAGCCACTCCAGACCAGAGTACAGGCTGTCATTAACATTCAGTGAGATGTCTACTCTGATTCCAGAACCTTCCTCCTACCCTACCTGTCTTAGTCTCTGCGTTGCCATCAGATGGCTGAACATGACTTTCTTTGGCAATGCTGCCCCACCACAGCTATGAAATTGTCTCCATTATTGAACAACAGTAGTTGCATAGAACAGGCACCAGTAAAAATCTCAAATCTATTTGGTTTAATTTTTTCCTTGTAGGGAATGGAAATGTGAGCAAAATGTTTATCTTACATAAATCTATAGGCCACTGTGTGAGACTCAATTTATAGTGAATGTTTGGCATACTGTTCTCAAGTGAGTATGAATTTTCTTACTTAGTGGGAATTTTAGGTATAAGGCTAATCAAAACACTTTTTTTAATTTCACCTGTGCTAGGCATTGCATAGTGGGTAGCTATCACTGCAGTATTTCACATTTCTTCATATTAATTATATTGGCACAAGATTACTTGAAGAATTATTCAAGGGCTTTGGGGAAGTTGTTCCAGTTATTTTTAAGAATGGATTAAATTTATAAACCCTGATTTAAAATTGATAAGTGAAAACAATGCTATTGATGTTAACAGAATCAGGATTCTAAATGTTAAATGTGGCAAATCAGAAACTGGAGAAATTGCTGCCTTGATCCCAGGCACCTTTTGCCCACTGTTTGTCAAGTTAATGCCCTTCTGTTTGATATTTACTTCTTTGGACATTGCTACCTCACTCCTTTTGCAAATCCATGTTAGCACTGATGTCATAAACTAAGCAGAATGAATGTGTGAAATTGCTTGTAAAATTATCAAATGAAATGAATAGCAGATATGATGACTTTTTTTAAAAGTTGAATAAGGAAACTGTCAGCAATGATGCACTCCTGTAATGCTTACTAGAGCTGAACAGTATATATATAAGTCTGTGCAAAAGAGGCAGCGAGGCAGAGCTCAGGATCCTCAAGGCTTGCCATAGTTGCAGAAGAGAGAGTAGCTCTTTCTGCAATTGCCACGTATCACTTCAAAGTATAATAAGGTAAGATTTATACGAACTACCAGTTATTTATTTGAGAAAGACGAGTGCATTTTCTGCATTGTGTTGCCCAAAGTTTGCAATAGAGGTGCAGATCTTTCAACAGATCAGTGTTTTCTTCCGAGGTTATACTCACTGATATTGGGAGTTAATGACATCATCATTTAAATCTTTTAATGTATTGATTACTTCAACAGAGAATGATCCGAAAAAGGGAAATCAACAGTTTGTGTTGCAGAATTAATTGAAAGGAAGATTAACCATAAATTAAATGATTGAAAGACAAACATTGTAGTAAGAATTTAAATGAGATACACAATATTGGTTTTTATATTTTTATCTCCTTTAGTGTGATCTGTAGAGCTATTTAATGAATGTAAGTTTAAAATTATTCACTCCTTAGAGATACTGCCTAAATGTGAATCAATGAGGATTAAGTTAAAAGCAGAGAAACAAACTCAGTGATTTTATGTAGACACCGATTTGAAACTGTCCAAGGCAGATTGTCACTGTCATCCTACAGTCACTCCACTGCCCCAGTCTTAGATTAGTTGTCTCAAGCAACTATTATTTTCATATCACTGTAAGATCAGAAAAGGAAATTTTATAGCACAGAAGTAAAATTAAAGCCTTTCAATAGTTATTGTGATTATTGTATAAAATTTAATTTAGTCTTCCATCCTACTGTGGAATTCCTTAGACCAGAACTGTTGTATTTTACAGAACTTTCCACGAGACATGTTAGGTAAATTAGATGTAAAATACATCTACCTGAAAAACTAATTCATTTATTTCTAGAAATTGCTATTTGCAGACAGTTTCATGTCAATGGCTAATCTATTTTAAAAATCTATTTTATTCAGTCATACTTGTTCGTATGAAAACTTTTCCTTTTTTTATTACTGTAACTTCAAAATTTCTATTTTTAAACTTGAAATAGATACAAATGTGGCTTTTGAAAGACTTTTTTGAAAACTCTGTGAAATTATGCCAGTAAAACTGTACATAGGTACAAAAGACATCTGTGGTAGATTATATTAGAAAACTAGAAAAATCAAGTTGGTCAAGGAAATAATATTCAAATAAATATCTGATCAAGATTTGAGACATATATTTGTTACATATTTCTGGTGGTTCAAACTGAGATGTCTTAAATTTTTCCTTTTCAATCAGAAAGAAATGAAAATATTTTCATTAGTCTAATATGCATAGGAATAAAAATCTTCTGTATAAGATTAGCTTTAATTTTCCTGGACCCTGACGATAAGTTTCCATGGTTTTTAGCAGTATCTACTGGTGACCTAAATAACTTAGAGCAAATAAAACCTTCCTTCCGATTGGGAAATTAACTGATTACCTAACATAAACTAAGAAAATACTGGTTTTCTGATAATCTGTTTTTCTCTATAAAACATGTATATGTTACCAAGAATAAAATTACAACTTCCTTCTTTAAAACTGCAGCTTGTTTAACTTGTCAAGAACTGCTGTTTCTGGTTTGACTTACCAATAGCAAGTACTAAATGTTGAACAAAAAAACCTGATTTTTTAAAGAACATATTTGACAGAAGGTTAATAGTTTTTGAAAAAGCTTATTTTATTAAGGATTCTCTTACCTGAAAATGTTATATATTTCTAAAACTGCATTTACACATCTTTATTTTTAATAATCTCCCTATTTTGATTCTGAAAAATTCAGGAAGAAGCTGAACATGCATTTAACTTTAACCTTAATACTTAAGGAATAAAATAGCTGTGGTACTGTTCACATATGAAAGTTCTAGAGGCCTGGGACATTAGAGTTAGAGCCAAGATAAACTGAAACCACTGAATATCTCTTTACTGACTACAGTGACTTTGAACTATTTTTAATAAGTTTTATATAAAAGAAAAGCTTTTGGTGTTGGATATTTCGTTCCACCTCGGTGACTTGGGTTTATGGCTAATCTGGATTGCAGTTTAATAAAGCTACAGACAGCTGTAAGATAGGACTATTAAGCAGGGCAAATTTACTTTTGTATGGTGTAACAGCCAGACTTTATCTGGTGTCCAAGTCCAGGTTAACTCATTTACAGCCATATCAGTTACCACAGGGGTCAATCAAACCATTTTGAAACGACCACAACAGATTTCCCAAACAATAGGCAGAGCTTTTTTTCCATTGCTAGAAGCCCATGAAATGTGAAATTATGCATTCTTTGAGATAAACATTGGATGTCAGTGTTGCACCATCAAATTACAGCTCCAAATGAAACAGTGAAAATAGAGTTCAGGACTATAGTTAGGGTTTTAATAACACTGACTACATGACCACTATGTTATATGTGGGTACTATAGCAGGGTATGTTCAAGTGAAGGAGTGAAATCTCATATACCAGGACAGTGCACAAGGCAGAAATGAGTCTCCAGACACTGATGAAAAAATGAGCAACACTGGCAGTGGCTTCTGGTGGAGAGAGGGAAACTGACTCCATTGCTTAATAGTAAAAATCCATTCAAAAATATTAGAGTTATACATTTGTTTTTCTGGGTTTGATCAATATTTGATTAAGATTTTGATTGCCTCAAGTATTTTCATACTGATACTGAGGTATTCTAGTAAAATATTCTTATTATTCATTGAGATTCTCTTAAAAATCACAAAGTACCAGTAGCAATAGATTCTTCCTAACCATTGGTAAAATGCCTGCCAACAGTCAGGAGTTGTATCTCCAACTATAAGTAATTTTAAAACAGATGGAAGAAACAGGTTTGGAAGAAACAGGTTTCAAAAAAAATCTGCTGTGCAGGGGCAGACTTGTGGGGCAGAGTAGAAGTCCTACAGCAGTAAGATTTTTGATGCAGAAGATTAACTTTTCAGAGGTGTTCATGCAGCCGCCTCATTTCCACTGCTCAGTGCAGAGCCAACTCAATCTCAAAATGGAGTAATCTGTACCTTTACTACACATTATTCCCTCATAATTTTCTGAGGCTTCTCCAGCCCATAGTGTATTTAAATCCAGATTATTGTGACAAGGAATTACAATAGGGAATATATATATTTTAACTCAGACTGCCTTATTTTATATGTCATTGAACTTCAGTAAGTAACTCCAGCGGCAGAGCCACATGAGTACGGCTTTCATTTAGTGGGGAGGGTGTTTTTTGACTGAAGTTTTTTGACTGAACTTACTTTGCTACCACTTTACTTCAAGGCACTCATGTGTCCTATGTCCCTTTGTTTTTCAGACTGTACCATAACCTTCCATAGGAAAATGCCATGGATGGCAGAAAGGCTTTTTCAAATACACAATGAAATTATTTCCAGTGACATTTTGCTGATGTGAACTCATTGCAACTTTTGTGAGAAAGAAAGAATGGGGAGCTGCTAATGTGACAGTATTCTTGACAAAGATTTGCTTTGTTTTTTCTCTAGTGAATAAGCTGGGGAAAAATCGCAGTCACATCACTACCCCAAGTTTTGCAATAGAACAGTATTACAGATCTAGTGCTTGCTATCAGCAGAACACAGAGAAAAGGAGAGAACAGATTTTAATCCTCACATTGCAAAAGAAAGTGATGATGCAGTTGCTCTCAGTTCTCCTTGCGTTCTAAAACACATATTAGAGCCTAAAGACTGGAACAGAGACTACATCATTTGAATGCAGACCCAAGGCTCTAAAATGTCACCCACTGGACATGGAACCCATCCTTGCAGGATCTTTATACCTATCTTCAAGTTTAGATCAGTATTAAGAATGTCTCTTTTCGATACAGTTGATTCAAACATATGTAAAGAATATAACATTTTTCTTTGTTGCCTTATTTCTGTTTTGACAGGCAATGAAAATGAAAAGCATTTATTTTGTTGCTGGTCTTCTTTTAATGATAGTTCGAGGCAGCTGGCAAAACCCTCTTCAGGATACAGAGGAGAAATCAAGGTAAATTCTTTAGGTCAAACTTTTACAAATACTTGGCCTGAACTTCATTTTCTTAGACTTTGAAGCCAAACATACCATGATTTAAAGATAGCTTTACACAGTACTTAGTCTACCATTGAAATTGACAATTTTTTTTAATATTGTAAAGCATAGCACAGAAATTTGGGGTATTAAAACAATAACTACCTTATTTATCCAAGAATGGTGCATAACTGTGCAGTATCCAATCCACCACACAGCTTCCTTTTACCAGACAGCTAGTGATCGATATGCCACTTGCTTTCGCTTTGTGGGAGTAAAACATAGTATTGTTAAAAGAAAAATCAATGCACCTGTAGACTGTACTGTAACCACTCCCGATTAACAAGGTCTCAACTCTTCACAGATCATTCAAAGCTTCCCATTCTGAACCAACAGATGAATCTAGACAGCTGAATGAAGTGAAACGTCACTCACAAGGCACATTCACCAGTGATTACACCAAGTACCTGGACACCAGACGAGCTCAGGACTTTGTGCAATGGTTAATGAGCACTAAAAGAAATGGGTAAGTGTTTTGGTCACATTGATACAGATCTTCATGCACAGAAACCGCCAAAAATCTAGCCAATTCAGTTTCTTGGTATCAGTTTCCCATTCCAGACCATGGATAATCCTCAAATAAGTAAAGTACTTGGGAAGGAAAATTTATATATACAATCATAGAATCACTTAGGTTGGAAACGACCTCTAAGATCAACAAGTCCAGCCATTAATAGAATATTAATATATTATTAGAAATTAGAAACAAATGCAAAATCAGTTAAAACGGTTTGGTTAAATCAAAGTGTAGTATCTAATATGCCACCTAAAAAGACTATCTCAGCCTCTTTGGGGTAGATTGTCTCAGTGAATGAATTAAGTTCAACATTAATATGACATATAAACATAATGTACAATTCTGGGCCATTAGGCCTTAAAAAAACTTTCCTATCTATGGATATTCTAATCCTGATGTTTCATTTTTGAAAAGGGAGCTGAACTTTAAGTTCTGTTGACCACTGGATAATCTACCAGTATAAGCTGGCATGTTTTTTATTAAATATACTTTGATTAAACACAAGCTACCAAGCTGAAAGCAAGAATAATGTAAAAGTGTGTCAGTCTTTTAGACTGTTCTTTAGATGGTCAGTTCTAGAGAAAATCTGTCCAAAAGGAATCCAAAAATCTATTATATTTATGCTTTTAAATCTCTGTGGAAGTCTTTAAAGTATAAAGTAACAATTTCTATATATTGTATTAATTTAAATTCATATGTCTGAAATATAATGAATATAACATTCATCTATCAGTCGTGAGGGTTTATTATAATATTTAAATAATAACCAATAAAAGCTTATGCAGGCTCTGCAGTGTATTGATAATAATGATTTAATGATTGTGCAATTTCACTACAGCCAACAAGGACAGGAGGACAAAGAAAACAANTTATGTTGAAGAATAAAAAAAACAGTGAGAAGATTACTGAAAGGAAGATGGCCAGGAAAATTTGCAGAGAGCTGATCAAACATGATGCACTGCTCAGCCCTCCGCACTCAGTCCCGTGTCACTACTTAGTACAGAAAGGAGAACACAAGACCTGCTGAAGGCCAGGATTCTGTTTCTTGACTGTGGTTTTGGGAAAGGGTTAGAGAGATTGGAAATTTTAAATAAATAAATGAGAAATTGAGTAAGTGTTTTTGCAAAACAGATTAAAACACCTATATTTATTCTTTTGTCAGAAAATCCAAAAAGGATAGCCCAGATC
>VZTN01025052.1:27368-77034 GCA_013400515.1 Erpornis zantholeuca
TTAGTAAATGTACTGATTCCTAGCCTACATGGACATTGGTATGGACATTGCAGACTGAGATATATTTTTGCATGTATGGCTTTTTCAAAACTGCTAGAAAGGAGTTTAGGCTCACTGGAAGGAACAGTTGTCTGTTTTGAAAATAATGCCTCGAAAGATGTTCCGACATGCGTCATGCTATACTGAGCCATAACATCAGGCTCAGCCCCTAACTCCTGAAAATCGCAGGAAATGCCCAGTGTGTTAGAACCCTGTAATAAGGCCCTTTCAAATGGTTTGTTTATTTAGATTTGCACATTGTTTGATAATTTCTTACCTTTGAAGTTTCCCAGAAAAAGCTCTTGTGGCTGAAGAAATGGGTCGAAGACATGCAGATGGCACTTTCACGAGTGATATCAACAAAGTCCTTGATGACATGGCTGCCCAAGAGTTCCTAAAATGGCTAATTAACACAAAAGTTACCCAAAGGTGCCTGAATTTTATACTATTCTTAATATACCAGTGTTTAAGATGTATTTGTCACACATAGGAAAAGTACTACTAATTTTTCTCTTAGCTATTGATATATGTGTACTATGTTGCAAACTTTGTTACAGACAGATGAAGAAGGGTAAGACGCTAAATGGAATTTGTTCCAAATATTATTCAAATTTTTTATCAATGGTGAACTTCTCTAATAGTTTCCTATTTAACTTGAGAGTAGTTTTGCCACTGACTGTTACCAGAAATAAGGTCAGATTAAATTATCAAAAAATAAAACTTTGCTTTGCATGGACATTATAAAATCAGAAAAATTTATTGTTATAATTACACCAAACTGATTATTCTTTAAAGACTGTGATATAAAACACTTTCTTAAAATGCAGCTTGTCATTAGGGGACAGTGCTGTAATCTGAGCTCCTGAGAGGTGACTCTTTAAGAACCTGCTTTAGTTTGCCTGTATGTAGGCAAAGCAGCATTTTCTAAATGAGCTCTGTGAACAGGTTAATAGCTGGGAATTATTTGTTAAAATCAATGAAGCATTAAAAAAATAATTAAATTCCAACTCAAGACACATGTGAGTGGCCAGATTTTTTTAAATGTTGGATGTTCCCTTTGCCTTACTGAAGCCCCCAAAAAGACTAATTGATTTTGGAAATCTGAAACCACAAATATTGTCTCAAAAAAATTAGAAGGTACAGTTAAAATAGAGGTTTTATTAGCATGTTACTATTTTTGTGTTTGTAGTTCAGCCTTGAAACGATTTAGAAAAAGAATCTATTAGAAACCAGTAAAATGCTTTTCCTTTAGGAATAATTGTTTTCAATCTGTTATTAGAGAGAGGCATTGAGAGGTCTGTGGAACTAACATCTGCTCACTCTTGAACAGAAAAAATATGTTCCACACATATTTCATAAATCTTGGGAGACTTAAAATCTAATTGCTGCTGCTTTTTTTTCTTTTTTTTTTTTTTTTCCCCAGAGACCTTTTGGAAGAATACCAGTGAAAATGCACAATAAAATGGAAAAATGAAGATCTTCATTTCATCAATTACCAGTTACTAAGAGATTCTGAAATCTGTATTCTGTCATTTACATTTGGTGTAACAAAGCTATGTCACCTTGCATGCCAGGAAATAACTGTACAGTAGTTTAGTGTTGCCAAAGGTTTATATATGGAAAATTTGTTGTCTAAGGGATGGATTTCTTAACAGCTTTAAGACTGTGAAAGTTCAATAACTTCATATTTTCCATTTATTAGGACTAAAGTAACTCCATTTATATTTAAGGATAAAATTATTTTTCTAAAAAATTTACTTCTACACACAAATTATTCAATCACCAATTATATGTGTTATTCATAAGGGGCTGGCAGTTACAAATGCCTGAGAAGTGAATATCCCTCTTAAAACCTTTGTTATAAAAAGGCTAAGCTTTAAGGATATTAAATGATAGCCTTAAATAAATTTTTTCAAGCTTCTTTTCTGTTGACTTCTCATGTGTACATGCCATGTGCCTCATTGCAGTCCATTTCATTTTATTCCAATATTTTAGTATCACTGAAATCTTAGAAGTGGTTTCTTTGGAATGATAAAACAACCTCAACATTTTTTGTCACATTTTCTCCACAATGATTCCCAGAAAAGAGCTGTGTGAACTTTGAATTATCTTTAGTTGAAAAAGAAATCATGTAAGATGAAGCTAGAGAGGGAAACATGTCTGAAGAGACAATTATTCTTCATTAGCATAAATTCTGGCTCAGAACAGGAGGACAGCTTTGAAAAATGTTAAGTGCAATATACTCCATAAGTGTGGAAACTGCCCTGTAACTTCTTCAAATTTTATAAGATTGCCAAGTGAAACCAATGCAAAAAGCCCTCTAATCTGTGACAGATTCCTTTGTTCCTTCTTCCTCTGAGAACCACTTTTACATGGTGTTACCTCCTATTTCTAATGACTACCCAAACACCCTTTTTTCCCCTCACTATTTTAGCAACACACCAGTGATCTACATTAAAATGTCCTAAAGGGCAAGTGGTTACGAAAAATCCAACTTAGCAAGTATCTAGTAGAAGCTGATATGAAATAGGACCATTGCTGAATCAGAATTAGTACCTATAATTTTTGCTAGGAATAAAATTTTTATGGGAATAAGTTTTTTTACTTTCACTGATAATCTAGAATGTCTGAGAAAACATTAGGTCATTCTTCCAAAGTGCTATAGGAATGAATATTCTGTAATTTCAGATCAGGACAGATCATACCCAATTTGGCATCTTGATCAGCTTCTTGACAGCAACAAAAAGCTGTTCTAACATCCCAACTTTAAACAGTTTAAACCCAATAGAATCTTG
Source organism: Erpornis zantholeuca (assembly GCA_013400515.1). Classification (NCBI taxonomy): domain Eukaryota; kingdom Metazoa; phylum Chordata; class Aves; order Passeriformes; family Timaliidae; genus Erpornis; species Erpornis zantholeuca. The sequence goes on from VZTN01025052.1 coordinate 30,203, forward strand.
CACCAAAAAAATGTAAAACTATAACATCCAAAATATCACTGGAGAGAAGAAAAAAAAAAAAAAGATGGAGGCTATGTATACATATTAGTTTTATTATTTAATCCCATTTGCACACAGTGGTTTGGGTCCAAGTGGAACTGGAAAAGATTCAGTTATACACAGTTGGATACATATGGTCCAGGATAAAATGGTTATGAGGTAACTTTTCTGTTTCAAAGACTGAACAATTGTCTTTGAAATGTTTTATTTCACTTTGTCCAGGATATTTTAGTGTTCTGAAGGACAGGATTCCTAAGTTACAAATCCATTTTTCCACAGTGCCTGTCACCAGGGTATTTGAGCCCCTCCTAGTGATGGCTTTGTCAGCTATGAAAATACTAGGCTTTCCACACTTTTACAAATTATATGCTTTAGGAACAGTGGGGCATAAATTATTTTCTCAAGTTTATGCAGCTTGTCTGGAACACAAGAAAAACATTTATCCTCTAATTTTCTAAGTCCCAATCTAGAGCATGAATCAAAAGTAACCCTTTCTTCAGAAGTGAGATGAAGCTGAGCTTGTAATCAAAAATATCAAACACATGTTTCAGCTCAACAGGACCAGGATTTACATATCCTGAAATCAGAGAGCAAGTCCATATGGGATCATTAATAAGGTATGCCCTGGATATTTCTCACACATGCTACATGAAATTCAGTGAATAGTATAAATATAGGGAGAAATAAATCACAGTCTCTTTGCCTTTACCACACAATAGCTGGAGTCCTCTGTGTATTGCATATGTGCTGCCTTGAACTTCACGGTGGCCTTATATTTAAGTGTTCCCACTGTATTTTATTTGCTGAGTGTGCAGCATCTTTCCTCTTCCACACTATTTATTAAGTAATAATAAGCATATTGCAGTAAAACAAGACAACTACTTGGAACCAAAATTAAAGAAAGAAAAAGATCAAAACCTGAGACACTCTAGCCATTCAACTGTGCTCAGAGGACATGTCATAAGAATCTGTAGTTGCCAGGAAAATAATCTTATAAAGAAAAATATGCAAACTTGAAAGAACTGAGTGACAGCTGACACTAGCCACAATGAAATGGTTGTCCCAGTGACATAATCACATAAAATAGGGATTTTTCCTTCCTGATTTACAGTTAACACTCTCTTCACAATCCTCTCAAACAAAACAAATGCAAAGATGTGCTACAAAACCATCATGGCGTTTCAACTTCATATGCAAAGAAAAAATGAAACTATTTCTGAAAAAAACCCAACACTTTTAATATAGTTGTAGTCAAAAGACACACTTAGTCTGTCGGAGTCCAGGGAAGCCTGAAAGCTTCTCCTGCTCCTCTGGTGGTTTCTTTATATCCCCAGAGCTCCTCAAAAGTGTCCTAGCCAGCGACCTAGGCTTTTGGAGAAGCTCCCTCCACTTTTGGGAGAACCTGAATGCACCAGAGAGGTGAAGAGATTTGTGTTTAGTGTACCACAGAGAGTTTAGTTGTAGTTTTAGGATCTTGCTCTATGTATTATATAGAGACTTTTGGAGATTTTGGAGATGGAGATTTTTGGGTGTGGTTTTTCCTTCTTTCTTCTTCTCTTCTCTCCTCTTTCTTTTCCTCTCTCCTCTGACACCAGTTCCTGTGGTGTGGTGGTTGGTGGAAAGAAGTTAGTGTTGAAAAGACATATCAATAAGATGAGAGTTTACTGGTGTTGGAAACAAAATAAGATATGTATTGTTTCTTGAATGGTTGTTAGTAAGATATAAAAGGCAGCTGCCTTTTAGCTGCCATTGCCTTTCTGCCCTGGTGTCCTCGGAGGACACTGCCACTGCCTCTGAGGTCTTGATAAGAAAAATAAACAACTCCTTCCTCAGCGAAGAAGATGTCTCGCTTCGTTCTTTCCAACATGACGAACCGAAGGAAGAGAATCCCCAGGGCAGAGGAGATTCCTGGCTCCAACCCCTGCGGGGGCACCAGGCCTCCGACATTAGTCCAGTAGAACTTGAACAGTCCTCAGTGCTAATAGCACTTTTGCCTTCTGTTCTTCACTGCACATTTGAAGTGAGCCACTGAATCTGTGCAAATCTTTATCCAGCACATAATTTGTCTCCCACAGATACACATTGAGAAATCTGGAATACATCATTGCACCTGTAAACTGTACACATTTTAGTCACTTTTTTTATTATGCAGAGAGCTTAAGTTTTCCATTTTTGTAGTTTGACTCTTCCAAATGTTTCAAATATACAAACAGATGTCTAACAAAGCCTTGAGTTTTACTGAGGCTAGAGGTCTGAAGAAGACATCACATCTGGCAGATCCCCCAAGTCCCCAAGCTGACTTTGGGAAAGCCAACCTCAGGCTGAAATCTCTATTTTCATTCTTTTCTAGTAAGTAGCTCTTTGCAATCATGCAACTTCTTTATGAATACAACAGTGCTGAACATACAATATGAAGCTACAGCTTCTCAAATTCCATCATGTAGCAGCCACTGCTGGATATTAATTTGTTTAATTTCTTGGCATTTCCTGGCTGTTTCTGATTACAAAAGTACACCATAGGATAAAGTAACTTGGAATATTTAGCTGGAGGAATTTTTTTAAGTCTCAGGCTATCACAAAAGACAATCTGACCGAGAACCAGAAGCACAAACATAACAATAACTTTTTTGATCAGTCAGGAGAAACTTGAGATTTTTTTCAAGTTGAAGAGAATCACTGTTAGGAACCACTGCAACTAAATGGAAAACATAATCTGCTATACTGACTCTTGCCAGATCACTCAGGTAGTTCTGTGTACAAATTTTACAGAGACTGCTTAAGTGTCTCTGGCGTGACCAGAGTCAGAAGCACTGTAGGTTATTAAAAATTTGATCTAGACACGGGAACGCAGATTTCCAAAGACACTTAAAATTGTGTTCCCACAGAAACAAGCAGTAGCCAGGCACTGCTTGGACAGTACTGCTCCTTTTTTCTCCTTAGAATTCACCACTGAGAAACTTTAGAACCTTGCAGATAATCTGTCAAAATAATACTAAACTGCAACTTGGCTATGAAAAACTACAAAACATTCAGGTAGTTTTTCACAAGACTGACATAATTTGACTCTGCCATACTTTGAGATATTGTAATGATCACTGCTGAAATGTTTAAGCAGGGAAAAAAAAGCACAGATTGGCTGAATTATAAATATGTCCTGATTCCTACTCACTAGGAAAAGGTAAATTCACCCTGGGGTGCTGAGGAGCAGTGGTGTTTTGCTCTTCTTTTTGATTTTCCATAAGACAAACAGATGCACAGTATACCAGACAGATATTTAAGTGGAGCTGTAAGACATTCTGAAACACTGGTCATGCATCTTACAGCATATAATGATATGCTACTTTGAAAAGCAATGTTAAAAACCGTCATTTCACTGTGGTTTTACGTTATAGAAGTGGACTTATCTGTACTCAGAGATTAGTGGTTAGTGAGCTGTAAAATTGCAGCACGTTGGATCCTCCATGGTAAAGGTACACTGTGCTACCTGGAACCCTAGTCAGAGCACATTAATGACATTCCTAAGATAAACTGATACAGCCAGCATAGCATAAATTCATAACTAGCACCAACTGCTACCTTCAAGGAGAATAGTATGCAATTGTGAGCAAGAACATGTTTGTATCTAGATGAAGTCTGTTAGCTTCCATATAGACATATCTTTAATGTTTTTAAATACTTTGGGTTATACTGAAGGAGAGTTTTTTATCACAAAAAAAGCTATTAACCCACTTCCAGACACAAGTTTCTTAAGAAACAGACACAAAATATTAATGCTGTGCTCCATCTGCAGTAGGATGAAGGAGCAAGCAGCACAACCTTACTGAAAGCTTTGACAGGTACTTTGAAGGCAAGTCTAAGAACATTTGCTATTTCCCTTGACTTCAAATCTTGCTTCAGCAGATCATATACTTTTTCTGTTACATTTCTGAGCTAGTAAAATACCTGCATCTGTCTCTGGTAACTACTAGTGTTCTGCAGTTAGAGGGGGGAAATCTAACATGGACAAACCCAAAAGCACCACTTATAATTACTTTTTGGAGGCTAGAGCTCTTAAAATAATCTAGAAACTCCCATCGTTTTCTGACTACCTGGTAACAATCAGATTTTTAAACAATCAAAACCTTTATAGTTTTGATTTACAGGTTACTCTGTCTTTTCCAACAATTTGTCCTACTTTCACAGCACATACTCAAAATTCTCCTTGGAAAGGGAATCATCTTATGTAATAAACAAGGGTTATCTTCAGCACTAAATGTTAAACTTTTGTCCTTTACTTCCATTTTCTGGTCTTAATTTAAAAACCCACTTAGCAGGCTTACAGATCTATCTCCAGTGCCAAACAAGTAAATATAAGCCCTGCCTGCAATTTTATCAGTTCTTTCATGACTTGATTGTTAGAGAAAGAAGTCCAAAGAGCAGAAACTTTACAAGAAATGCTGGTGTTTGCAAAACATTGGGAGCTTTTTCATCAGCTTTCGAAGGCATTTCACTTCTGGGCCGTTATCTGATTTCCGACAGAAATCCCGCCGGCGTCCCAAGTCCCTCCTCTGCCGCGTACAGCTGTGTCACCGCGCTCCAGGGGTGCGAACCGACGGAGACTCCGCCGCTCAAACCGCAAAGCCAGCAGAAAGCCGGGATCTTGCACAACCCCCAGCGCCTGCCGCTCCCTAGGCAGCCGCCCCCGGCCCCCGCCCAGGCGCCGCTCACGAGGAGAGCCCCGCGGGCTAGCCGGGACTGCGGAGCCTCAGCGCGCTCGGCTCGGTCTNGGCCTGCGCCGCCGGCGTCTGACGGGACTTCTCCTTTCAGAGCTTCCTGAAGTGGCTGCTGGGGATCTTGGGGGTCGCCGTCGTTGTCGTGGTCATCACCGTGCCCCTGGTGCTGCTCACCCGCAGTAAGTGCGCGGCGCGGCCGCGAGGGGAGGGCGCGGGGGGCTCGCATCCGCGGCAGCGGGGAAAGTTCTGCGGAAAGTTTGTGCTTCAGGGAGCGGGCACCGCAGGGCTGGAGCTGCTGGGTCCTGGAAACTGCGCGTCTCACCAGGGACGGTGCGGGGCACGGAGACAATTTAAAAGTCTCTTGATTTTCCTGTATGTGCTGGTAATAGAAGCGTTGTCGTTTTCAGCATTTTCTATTTTTATTGTGGCCAAAGGCTCTCGAATCTGCAGTAAAATGCGGATTACTGGTTTTTCTAGGGTGTATTGAAGAGGTAAGATTATGTTCCCTCTCCTTTGCTTTGTTTGCACAACTTTTGTTAATGCCTTTGAGTGAAATTATATAAATAGCACCGTTTCAGAGGTCAGAAAAGTAGAGAAAGATTTGGAATGTGGTTTTGGACTTTGACCAGTTAGCACTTTTCAGGTTGCCCTTGTAGCTCTGGATGTTAATATGAAACAGCATTAAATCCTGGTCAAGCGATGCATTGATTTCAGCTGGTAGGACAGAGCTGCTGTTCTGTGTTCTTACGAGTAACAGCTGAGCACTCGTGATGTGTATAATCAGCATTGCAAACTCTTAAGGGAGTGTTTTCTAGACTAGACCTAGGTCGGAGAGGTGCACCCCCCAAAAATTGAAGATGTGTATGCTTATCTTGACGATGAGTTCAGAAACTGCATAAGTGCACACAAAGTTTTGAGGTTTTGTTGTGTCAGTTAAAGAGGCGGAGCTTGTGTCACTAGTGCACATGTGTCTTAATTTATATTTAACTGTTTTGTAGTTAACTCTATTAATATCAGTATCACAGTCATTCAAAACTAGATTTTCAAAGTCCGGATATCTGAGTTACATACCTTCTAGGCTAAAACTTCCATCTGTGGATGCTGAGTCTATTTTCTCTTACTTTTGGGCAGCTTTTTGCTGCTTGTCTCAAAAAAGCAGATTTTTGAGGTGACAAGAAATACTCTGAATTTCGCAAGTGGCGAAGAGCAAGAGAAAGGGTCTTGATAACTTATCAGATGGATGTGTGCAGGCATAACACCTAGTGAAAGAATTCCGTATGCAGGCCTGAACTCTGCTGAAGAGTTGGTACTTGTCTATCTTGATGCCAATGCCATGTCTTACTGTACATAAAGTGGATTTTCTTCTTTCATAAATTGTAGCATAGGAATGCTTTTGCTCTAGAAGTGGCTGCAATTCAAGATCAGTCATTCAGTTACATAGTAAATTCATGTAACTTCAAAGAAGCATTTCTGTTCTATCATACACAGAATACCACCATGCTGTCAGCCTTGGCTTGTGTCCTTTTGGTTGTAAAAGAGTAGAACAGCATGTCAGACTTTTTACTGTGGGTTCAAATTAAGGCATAGAAAATTACCCAACATACCCAGATAGTTCAGTAAGTCCCTCTGGGTAAAATAAGGGTTGAGATGGAGTGATCCCAGTTCCAAAACTTGAATTCCTGTCTCTTCTCAAATCAAGCCAGTGGTAACATCTGAACAACTGTGACCATTGTGATTTGGGAACTGCAGAGTTCTTTTGAATTTTTAACTGAAGGGTGCTAAACAGATATTTTCTGTTAGCTGAGAGTGTACAGGTAGTGTATTCATAAAGTAGTAATTCATAGGTTAGAGCACTTAATCAGTGACAGTTTGATTATATGGCTTTTATGAACAACCACAGGACATGTGAGTCAGCTGGGGATGCCTCTTGGGCCATACAGGTTATTGAGTACAAAATGAAAGTGGCAAAATTGCATGGGAAGGAGCAGCTCATGTAACTGTGACAATGTGAAATCAAAGTCTGCTCTGATAAAAGTCCTTGTAATTGCAGTCAAATAGTTTTTATTTCATCCCAATGGTTCAAGCATTATATAAGGAGTGAATATGATGATTATTCATATAAACAGATAATTTTGAGTTTGGATTTCTTACCTTTGGTCTGCAGCTGTTTTCCCTGCCGTGCTTCTCAATGTACTTTCATTTCATAAGCTTAGTAGTCATGCAGTACATAATTAGTTTGATAAATGGCCTCTAGTGCTGTGAAACATTGTGAAATTCTGCCACTCCAGCAGAGTTCTGGTTGTTGGCTGTCCTGTAGGCCTGGCAAGGGGAACTTCTGCTTCTTCTCTTGCAGACACTTAGCATGGACAAATATTGCAGACTTAAATTTGCAGTGGTTCCCTAATTTGGGGTGCAGCACTTTGCCATTTACCTTGAGGGTCTGCTGCCAGAACTCTGTACAAGATTTTATACATTTCATTTAGACCCGCTGCCTACTTTGGCACCTCATTTTTTATATAATAACCACATGGGGCTACTTGCATCAAACAGTTTAATTTCAAAACAGCCTTGGGGCTTGTGTTTGAAGTCCATTGATTAAAGCATTGTTGTGCTTTGAGGAGCTATCCAACAGGTGACTACACTAACAAGTTGTTACCCTTAGTGTATGAGTATTTTATAAAAATATTTTGGTCTGTCTGTTCATGATTCACCAATTTGCTTACACTTCTCACGGGTTTTTTTTTTTTTCTCCTCTAACCTTCCATGCAAAAGGCAAATTGAAACATCCCATGTCTATATATACCTTCACCACTTCTCTAACTGCAGTTCTTGTTACAGCTGGGCAGGAAGACTAGGAGTGGGAGGATGAGCAGCCACTGCTGAGAGCAGGGAGGAGACAGTGCAGTATTTGCTGTTATTCTGTTGCCATGAGCAAGTCACAGATGGCCTTAGAGTGAGGGTCCCGTACAACTGTCTGTCCACAAACCAGGTTTCTTTACCCACAGATTTAATTCTCCAAGGGTGAGAGATATTCACTAAATGAGAAGGATCATCACCATCATGATTAGATCATATTATGTATGTGCTTTTGTGGTCTTTTGATAGAAATGTGCCTAGAAGAGGCTGGAAGAGCACAGCAGGTCCTGGGGAAGTTAATGACCTTAAGGTGCCTAAGCATTCTTTGTGAGTCTGAAAAGATAGGGAACAGAAATGTTTTCATTCTACATGTCCTTGACTTCTGTAACTGTCATTTAACTTAGTTATCTACCCCAATTCAGATGTTGAGTAATGTAATATAAAACACCATTATCAACAGTGGATTGCTATCTGTAGAACAATTATATTTTTATTTCCTTGTTTTGCATGAGATGGGGTAAATTTGAGAGGGATTCCAGAGCTATTGATTACCAAGTTAATGATTAAATCCGTCTGGGGAAGTCTGCAGCCCCATGGAGGGGCTCTTGGATGAACTGCTGCAGGAGGTGTCACAGCACTCACTCATTGCTTATGGTCTCTCCTGAAAGTCTTGTATCAGCTCCATGGTATTGGATAGAATTCTGGATGAAGTGAACCTTTGGCCCAAGCCAGAAAAGTAGTTTTTACCTTCTCTTTTGCTGGAAATCTATCTCAGTGTTCTAACTGTCACATAGGCAGTAACTGGAGACTGGAGCATACAGGAGCGGGGAAGAGTTAGAATGCTCTTTTACACGTGTTGGAAGAGAAATGAGGAAACAGCAGATTTGGAAAACTAGCCTGAAATATCTCTTACTTTTCTGACCACTAAATCAATCAGGATTCCCTTGCATCTCTCCTGCTGCTCCTAAATTACATGCTTTGATTGCAGACCATTCTTGCTCTTGTTCTGCTGTCACTTTAAAATGGCAATAACCATTCACCTTTTCTCATTTTTATTATTTTTCTATCCCTTTCTCATTATTACTGAACATCATGCTTGCACTCATCTTTCCTTTTTTGTGTTTTTTCCATTCTCTCTTGGTAGTGGTGAGCATGCAGTAAAGCCTCCAATATTATTCTTTTTAGTTTTCCATGGTTTAAATGAAGTCGGTTAATTTCTTGTGCTCTTTTTTATTTTTTTTAATTACACATGGAAATTAGCGAAATGCACCTTGACACTGGGGAATAACAAATACATGTACCAAAAGTGATTTGTCAACATGGTTTGGTTTTGGTATGGTGGTATGTCATGCCATAAACCTTACACAAGAGTTAACTTCTTGTTTGCCTTACACCTGTCCTGGTTTTGTCTGGGGATCAGGTAATTTTCTCTTGGCAGCTGGTACAGTGCTCTGTTCTGAATTCAGTGTGAGAATTATGTTGATAACACACTAATGTTTTGGTTGTTGCTAAGTAGTTCCTGCTCTTAACTCACAGACACCAGTTTCCTAGGCTCTGCCAGAAGAGAGGTTCACAGGGAGCTGAGAGGGTGCATGGCCAGGACAGCTGACCTGATCTGGCCAAAGGAATATTTCATAACATAGAATGTCATGCTCTTATAAACAGGGGGTTGGCTGCAAGGGGCTGATGACAGGCTGTGTCATTGGTCAGTGGGCAGTCAGCACTGCAAATGTATTTTGCATCACTTGTCTTTCTAGGGTTTTATTCCTCTTGCTCTCCTTTTCATTACAAATATTATTACTATTATTAGGAGTTTTATATTTAGTTTTATTTCAGTCATTAAACTGTTCTTATCTCGGCCTATGGGTTTATCTTTTCCTGATTCTCCTCCCTATCTCCACTGAGGATGAGAGGGAGGAAGAGAGTGACTGAGTGGTACTTAGTAGCCAACTGGGGTTAAACAATGACAACAATTCACCCCTACAGAAACCAACTCAATTTTTCTTTTAAGAGAGGGTGGAATATTAATAGGAAATTCCAAAATTCAAACAGAATTATTTATCAACTTTGCGTAAGTACTACTTACATAAAAGTTTAAGAGCCTTCTTTGCTGGAGGACTTACTTATGGTTTTACTGTTGTAACAGGAGTATTATGATGTAATTATTTCCAGTATATCATTATGACAGTCAAAATGACAGACTGCCAGGAGGAAGACCAGGGCAGAGATGAATCACAGAATCATTAAGATTAGGAAAAACCTCCAAGATCATCAAGTCCAACCTTCAATCGAACACCACTTTGTCAACTAAACCATAGCACATCAAGTCATTTCTTGAACATTTGCAGGGATGGCAATTCCACCACTTTCCTGGGTGCTCCTTTCCAATGCTTAACCACCCTTTCAATGAAAAATATCTTCCTGATCTCCCACCTGAACCTTCCCTGGCACAGCTTGAAGCTATGTCCTCTTGTCCAGTCACTATCTGCATGGAGAGGAGCCTGACCCCCACCTGGCTACAGCCTCCTCTCAGGTAGTTGTAGAGAGTGATACCATTCCCACTGAACCTCCTCTTCTCCAGGCTTAGCCACTCCTCAAAGGACTTGTGCCTATCTGGACACATTCCAGCACCTCCATGTCTGTCTTGAATTGAGGGGCCCAGAGCTGGACATAGCACTCTAGGTGTTGCCTCACCAGTGGCAAGTACAGGGGGTCCATCACTGCCCTGGTCCTGCTGCCCACACTACTGCTGATCTAGGCCGGGATGCCCTTGGCCTTCTTGGCCATCTGGGCTGAGGTTCAGCCTGACCACTGGCTCAGGGTCAGCCTGCTATTGACCAGCACCCCCAGGTCCTTTTCCACTGGGCCACTTTCCAGCCACTCTGCCCCAGCCTGTGGCACTGCCTGTTGTAACCCAAGTGTAGGACCTGGCACTTGCTGAACCTCGGGCAGTTGGCCTCCACCCATCGACCCAGCCTGTCCAGAGCCCTCTGCAGAGCCCTCCTGCCCTCCAGCAGACGAACACTCCTGCCCAACTTGGCATCATCTGCGAACTTAATGAGGATGCACTCAATGCCCTCATCCAAAGCCTCAATAAAGATTATTAAACAGAACTGGCCCCAATGCTGAGCACTGGAAGCCAGTCATTTGGAGTTTAGAAAAATAAATCTGTATGTGGAATTGTTGAAAAAGAAAAATAACAAGAAAAATTCAGTCTTTGCAGCCTCTCTGAGGAACCTAAGAGTGAAAGAAGCAGTTTTGCTAAAATATGAACATCCGTTGACCTGTATAAAATCTTCAAAGCCAATAAAATGTTCTTAAATGTCAACAAGTATTTTATTTTGTCAAAATGAACCTGTTTGACCCTTCTTTTCAAATGGAATCTGAAAAAGAAGAACCAAAATTTGGAATTCAGTGTGTGTTGAGTGTCTTTGGTCAGTGGCACAATGTGGATAAGTAAGAATATACTGGTAGTGGCCTACCTTGTAGTTAAGAAAATGCTTCAGCTAGAACTTCTATGATTGTACCCTTACAGCTTGGCGTGTGTTTTCATATTCAGATACTATGTGGAAGGTGTTGACAGAAAATGAAATTTTAATTTTATACATAGCCAACAAATCTTAATAGTGGCCTGATTTTTTGTAATGAGACCTTAGCAAAATATGTATGTCACCAGGGAGAAAAACATTCATCAGTTTGGAAAAATCCCTAACCTGTTCATCAGCCACCTGTCTTAAATTGCTGCTTCTTTTCCAAGAGAGAGTTTTGTTGCTTTCGAAAGCCCCTCTGATAGAAAATGACACTTTCTCAATTAGGAAGAAGTCATATTCCCAACTAGACAACTGTGTATGAATATTAAATACCCACTTGTTCATAATCCATCAAATTAAATATTCAGCTAAATAAATAACCTGAGAAATTAATATTCTCACAGAAACTTCAAGAGCAATAAATCCAGCCTAGTAATTTTTTTAAAGAGTCACCTTTCAGATAGAATTGAGCAAGCATTTTTTTTAACCTTTTTAGAGCATTTTGTACTAAAATCATTGTATGTTATGTCTCTTGACTTTTATTGCAGCGGTAGTGTACGGTCTGTACTGTATATATACAGTTTTCTTATTGTTTGGAACTAAGAGTGAAGCTGTAATAGCTGATATAAATGTCTTCCTGTGATGTTTCAGGTGTCACATGCATCCAACCTTCAGAAAGATAACCTGCCAAAATTATTGTGAGGTGTCTTTCTGTGCTTTCTGTCTTTCTGTCCCCAAGGACTTTGCTCTCTTTTTCTTCTTCAGCATAATGAAGGAAGAGAGAGGAAGTCTGTTTTAAAAGTATCTGAAAGACTGGGGCTCTCAGATATCTATCAGATATCTTATCTCTGATAGGGGCAGGTTAGCATCTTGGTTGATCAGTCACCACATCTGTACTTGAGTGTTTTTATCAGTTGCTTTTATTCTAGTCTTTTGATTTAGCCAGCTGAAATTGAAATTCCTTCCCTTCTGGACCCTGTAGGTAGAAGGGTAGATTCAGATAGATGAACGCAGATTTTAGGTTTTCATTAAAAAAAAGCAGGGAGGATGCTGAGGGAGAATTGCACACCTGAATTTAAAGCCTGTAGTCTTTGTTTTCAGAAGAAAATACAAACACCCACAGACTGAGTTGTTGTTGTTGTTAGCACTTTTCATACTTTGGAAAAAGTAGCTTGTGCACTGCAGGCAGTAAAAAATAAATAGTTTACATGGAAGCTGACTGCAGTGTGCTGAAGCTGATGACAAAACTCATTAGCTTAACTAGAGTCAAAGTTTCACTTGGTCTTTCCAGACTAACCCAGTAACCTGTCTTTAATTTTCCAGTTAAAAATCTAATGGTAAAACAAACTTTAAGATACCTGGGTGAAAAACAAAGCAAAAGAGGGATAAATATTTAATCAATTATTTCATCATAATCTTATCAGGCAGTGCTTGTTTTTTGTTTTTTTTTTTTAATTAGACCATCCCTGAATATTTTATTGCTTCTCAGATTTTTAGGGATTTTTTTATCTGAGGCATTTCTGAAATTTGAGTTTAAGAGTAAGCAAATTATTCAAACCTGCAACTGTTAGCAGTTGGGGCTCTGCAGTCAACTTCCCAGAGTGAGCATGGGGAGAAAGGCACTAAGATCACTTCTTTTCAGCTTTTGAGGAGTACATGTTTTCTGAGGTAAGAGCCAGAGGTCTTCTGGTAATTTTTGTCACTGTCAAAAAGGTATTTTCATTTCCATGAGTTTGTTGAGTGATCGCACTGACACTCCTTGATTTTATGCTTGCTGAATTTACCTTGCAATAAAGTTTTATTGCCTGCTCACTGCTACTACTTTAGAGACTGTTAGCTAGAATACTTTAATAGCCAGCAACAAAAACCCACTTAGTAGCCAGGTGAAGAAGCTGGGGTGGAACAATTTGCAGCGACATCAAAATCTCTCTTCTGTCTGTTTCTTTCAGAAGAGCCCTCTTCAGGAATAACGTACACTCTACAGAATTACTTGAACAATGACTATAAGTCCAAAACACATAATTTGGAGTGGATTTCAGGTAATTAATTTATCCAACTTGAATGTCAAGAAAATGTACTGCCTTAAGCAATGTGTGTGGCCTTTGGTCACCTCATGCTGAGGTAGCTACTGTATTCTGATTCCTTGTTTCCCTTAGAAACATGCTCACATCCATGGCAAGCTATGTTCTCCTATTGTTAAAAGAGCATACTTACTTCTGTGCTTTTGGGTAGAAGCATGTTACCCTCTGAGGTGTATCAGCTTCCTGTGCATCAGGCTGCCAGGGAGATACAGGCTGCTTTTCCTTTTGGGTATGCCTAGTGCCCCAAGGGGAAGAAATACTTAGAAGGTCGATGCTGTGAGCCCCAGGACTACATTTTGTGAACATTCTTGTGCTACAAGCATCCTTTCATTATAGAACTGGGAAACACAACATTGACCAGATTTTTGAATTTTATTTCCTGCTTGAAAACATAAAGGGAAAACATAAAGGGAAAACAGAAGTAACTGATGAGCATTTTACTTACTCTTTATTTTCATCTCTCTTGTGCTTTTAGGAAATCAGTATCTTCACAAAACAGATAATGGGAACATCCTATGTGTCAATGCTGACAACGGAACATCCTCAGTAATCCTGGCAAATACGACATTAGTATGTTGACTTATATGTAATATATGCAGACATTGGGAAAGCTATTGAATTTCGTATTTTATTCTGTGTAATCTTTGGAATCAGTGCTTAATGTGCCTCTTTTGCCCTTTCTTTGTTGACAGGATAAGTACCGGGCAAGCACAGTTATATTGTCTCCTGATCAAAAGTTTGCTCTTCTTCAGTACAGCTATAAAAAGGTACAAGTGCACTTTTCATGTGAGGATGAAACTGGGAAGAAAGGTTTGGGAACAACTGAGAGGCTGAGAGAATGTAAAGGAAAAGCAGGAGGATGGATGAATGTGATGGGTGTCTGTAAGGGAACAGTCAAGTAGAGCAGGCAGGAGGAGAAGAGACTGGTATTATCTGAGAGCTTGGCAGGAGAGGCTTGACTGCCTGAGGAAAAAAAGCATCTGGAAAAAATGTGGATGGAGAGTTACCACGGGGAGAACAAGGCTGGATGGTTTATCTGGGAAGACAATCTAGGAGAGTAGATAGGCATGGCTGTCCTAGGAGTTGTGTGGGTAAGGAGAAGTGATGAGTAGATATGCTGGTATACATCTGCTTGTGTGTGTATGCTATATATATATATATGTGTGTGGTTGTTACATTGTGGTGGTAGGAGGTAAGACTTTAAAAGTGAGGTGAATGAAAAGCTGCATGTGCTTGAAAGAAGGCTTGTGTGTCCCTGTTCCCTCCTGTCAGCGAGCACAGGAAAAGCCTGCAGCAGAATGCCTCATCCTGGCATGGTGCTGAACTGTGCAACAGAGGTCAACCCACATTTATGCCAGGTGGCATGAAAACCTGGCTCTGTGTGCCAATTGAGAAGCCTAATGGAGGTGATCATTTGCTCTGCTCTTTGTTCACTGAGAAGCCAGTAACTTTCTTGTTCTTTCCTTTTTTTTCTAGAGAGCTGTTTTGTTTGTAAAAAGTTCAGTGCTGACTTGTGCAGTGTACAAATACTTGAGCACTGTGTCACTGAGCACTGTCTGCATGTCCAGGCCTTGCAGTCCTGGAGTGGCTCTTCCACTGTGCCAGACACTCAGTCATCAATTTTTTTCAGTTTTAGCTTTCGTGCTGGGTCCTACTAAGTCAGTTACCTTTTGTCTTTCTGAATTGTTCAGAATTATTTGACTTTTCACTGCGTCAAGAGGTCACAAAATGCCCAATAATTTACCAGTCACCCTACACAACCCCTCTACTTGTAAATTATTGTGCTGTAGTATTTTGTTCGTTGCATTCCTGAGAGTTAATTTTGTTTCAATGCTCAGGCAAGATCTTTTAACCTTTATATAACAGTGTGATTGAAAGTTCTGTTATTATTAATCTTCATTGCAAAGAAACAGAGTAACAAAATGAATCATGAGGATGTAGACACTTGTTATGTAATAGCCATCTGGCTGTGTAGTACTAAGTTGTTGGTTTATATCTTCATACAAATATCCAAGAAGCCTCATAGAAAGTAGGATTATTGCAACATGTCAGCACTATAGGCTACAGCAAACCTCTCCAGCCCCACAGATGTTTAAATGTTTAAATGTGTCTGCATTATCATCATCATCTTTCTCTCCGTTGAGTGCCCACAGAGCGATACAGATTTCAAGAGGCAGATTTCTCAGAGAAGGGTTTTATTTCTGTGACAATATGAACAGGAATAGGTCCTCCTGGTACTGGAGGAACTGCTACAGACATACTGCTGGGACTTGTGAGAACTGCTATAAAATAAGACAACAAGTTAAATAATACAAATGAAAAATGAGACAGAAAACAGCAAATGAGCCAATAAAGCACAAGGAGATGGATAACTTCACACTGATGATAGTCTGCCATGTAACTACAAGGATTTCTGAAAATCTGCAGCATCTCTGGCATCTGTATCTCTGTCCTTAATCAGTCAGTTGCCTCTGTCATAGCATTCAAATGATGACCCCAGAGGAAAATTCTTTAGCCTTTCCTTAAAGCTGGTTAGAGATCCATTACCCTTGTATGTTCATTGTGTTCTATCTTAAGAAAAATCATGGCGAGAGTTTTAGGGGTAGTTCAGACAGCAAGAGATATGAAAGCTGGTGAAATTTATTTTCTTAATATTAAAATAATTCTTTTGCAGTTGTGGAGGCATTCGTTTACAGCTTCATATCACATCTATGATTTCACTAGCAGGTCAGTAATCTTTGCACATAAGGTGTAGTTTTAACATTCTTTTGCATTGAAATGTCATTTCACTGATTTCTCTTGGCTGCATTTTGTTTTTCCAGTTCCATCTTAGATGACGGACTACTCCCTAATGATACACAGTATATAGCCTGGTCACCTGTTGGTCATAAACTGGTTAGTGAAGATAAGTGAAACTTACATAAACAGTCATTTTCAAACATGTGACATGGAAACTCATGTTGTCTGTATCCTTGAGGTTTTGGGACATTCCTACTGCTAGGTAGAGCAGCCAAACTAGTTCCAAAATCGACTATTGTTGCTGGAAAGACTTCAAAGTTCCTCTGTGTGTTTTGTTCTGTTCTTTAATGAAAATGCATTCCCGAAAGTAATTGGTGGCCCCAGTAGTCATGAAATGCACAAATGCCCAGGAACTTTGTGTTTTTACAGTTGCAGACAGTAGCTCATCCCTTTTTAAAGACAGCAGCATTACAATTGTCTTTTTAAATAATCACTGTTATTTTTATCTCCTAATCACACAATAATCAAGTTCCACTTGATGGATGCATGTAATGGGATTAGAGGATCAAAATCTGTCTTGTACTCTTTCCCACTGTTGTTTTCTTCTTCCTGTCCCCTCCAATCCATGTCAGTGCTGACAGCCACCTCATTTGCAAGGCTTATGCCTTCCGTGTAGTGGGTGTTGGACTGTCACATGAGAATGTGGTGTTTATTTATTCTTATTGCTTGGAGCATGTGAATTAGAAAGACCAATCACAGAAGCAAAGGAAGTTGAAAAGAGCTTTCTGCATCTCAGAGCAAAGCTCTGGAATAAAACTGTCTTGTTCAGTTATTGGAGGTGAAAATCAGGAGCAATTAGAGAGGCAGGCAGGTGCAAAATCTAGAGTTCTGAGTGCTACTGGAGAAACGTACCATCTTCACAGATCTATTAGCAACACTGAGACCCCAGTGAATGTTTTAGCAAAGCCCTGATAGCTTTCTTTGAAAGACAAATTAGTGGAAAACAACTCCTGATGAAGGAAAATAAACTTCTATTTGGCAGAAAATGAATTGCAAGATTTTCAAAACTTGATACAATAGTCATGTCACTTTTCATAGTTGATTCAGTTTTTTGCATCTAGGCCTGAAGTTAGGTCGCTACCCCTGATCTGTATTAGTATTTTTATTGGTAGTTCCAAGTTTGTTAAGTATCAATGCTGTTTGGTGGAATGCAACTTTTAAAAATGGTTTTTGTCATCTTGTGCAAATTGCCCAGTAGATGGAATAAAGAAAGGAAGTAGGATTTACTGTCATAGTAATTGTTATCACAATGATGTTTTGCAGGCATATGTTTGGAATAATAATGTTTATGTAAAAGCTTCACCAACAGCAAAACCTGTGCAAATCACTCAAAATGGAGAAGAAAATAAAGTTTTCAATGGAATACCAGATTGGGTTTATGAAGGTAATTACATCAAGCAAGTTTTACTTTCCATTATGATGTAAAAACTTTGGTTTATTGTAATTTTTACCTCATTCCTTACATTGAAAAATTCATATGAATCAAAGTCTGTATTTTAAAAGGAACATGCATCCTTATCTGAGCTTAATACCTGGATAATGTGAGGATCAAAGAATGGAAATGAGTTAGCCTAGCTTGCATTGCATCACTGGAAATCTTAGTGTGAATTAACTTCATGTGATAGATTATAAACATTGATCTAATGTCTCATTTCAGAACCCTAACAAACAGTGTGCAGTTTACTATCTGAACTTCGATTTTTAAAAAAATCCTATTAAAAACTAATGAGAACAGCACCTAGGATAAAAGAGTCGATTATCAATTATAACTTAAATACATTTGCATCTCTTTCAGAGGAAATGTTTGGCACCCATTCTGCTCTGTGGTGGTCTCCAAATGGCAATTTTTTGGCATATGCAGTCTTTAATGATACAGAAGTTCCTGTTATAGAGTATTCCTTTTACTCTGAGGACACCTTACAGTATCCGAAGACCATTAAAATCCCATATCCCAAGGTCTGTGTTATTTATTAAACATGTTTGTTCTGTAGTTTCATTAAGAGAGTAGTCTCATTTAATCAGTTCCTGTTAATGAAAATATTGTCTGTCTTTCCTCAACAGCTTGCTGTGATTACTCTTTCTGAAGTCAACAGCATCTGGCAATGTTAAAGTATTTTATTATCTCCAGGGGAAAGAAAAAAGAGAGAAAAAAGTATGATTTAAGGTTGTTTCACCATAAAATTTGGAGGTAGTGCATAGATGTTGAGATAAAAAAACTCTCAGGGAGCTAAGCTGGTGTAAAGCATTAGGCAGATGTACATTAGGTTAGAGTTGTGCATCGTCTTCAGCTGATCTAGCATTTTCAGTTTCCTGTATTGAGAGGAAAAGGAGGAATCTGCTGAAGGAGCTTCTTTGCCCACACCTAAAGTTCTTCCAGTTTTAGCTGTGAGAGTGAAACCTTTAGTGCAAGGAGCTCCTTCTCCTTCCCCCTCCTCTCCACGTGACTTCATGCCCACTGCTCGTGGCACAGCTGGCGCTGGGCTGAGTTGGGTGAGAGTCAGAGTGCAGGGTGCTCCAGTGGTTCCTTCATGCACTCTGCGTGGGGATGGCTTCATGTTTGATACAAGACGTACCTGTGTGAAGTTATATGACCTTATACAGGATTTTTATTTATCTGAGCAATGCACTTAAGACATAAAGCAGGTATGAATTACACTCAGAACAGTTGCACTACCCTGCTGAGTGTCAATACAAACGTTCTCATGGCTGGCCTCCATAATACGCTCATTCCATTCTGGGAAGGAATAGATGGGTTGAAATTGTCTCAAGCCCATCACTTTTAGTTCTTTCTGTTCACCCATGGGTTTTTATACTCTGTGTTGGCTTAAGGCATCAACATCCATCCCCCCTGCCCACATCCATGATGGTCTGGCCATCCCAGGAAGATATTTTTACTCTTGATTAACGGGGCAGGGCAGCTGATACAGCCAGCTTATTGCTCATCTGGCATGGCTGCCTGGTAGAAGAACTGCCCTCTTTGTGCCAAGCTCAGCTTTCTGTGCAGCAGCAGTGATCAGTCACTCCCTACCTTTCCCAAAGGCCCTGGAGCACATGGCCTTTGCCTGTGCCCCTGGAGCCCCCCCAGAGGGGTCACTGACAGCTGCAGGAGCTCTATCCTGAGCATGGCCCCTGACAACAGACAAAGGTACAGAATGAACTGTCAATCTAAATTACACATTTTATTACAAATCCCTTTTTTCTGGAATATTGCTGACTTCTGGAGGTGGATCAAGTACAGCTACCTAACTGTTACCATGAGGACTTGGCTAGTTAACTACAAGAGAAGCAGCCCTTACTGACACAGCTCTTTTGCTGTCAGCAGAATTATGTTAGAGATAGTGGAGTACATGCTGCAGTCACAGCTTTGATTGTGATATAGGCAGCTGTGATATGATTAGGTAATGTAAGGTGCTGCTTCCGTGGAGAAGCACTTTCCCGTGTGTTAGCCATGGATTTGATTCCCTGCTAGGTACCATGTGTGGCACGTAGGATGAGATCTGGTCAAATACAGGAAGCTCTGTAATATTTTCTAAATGTAGGAGTCTTTCTTATCTCGAAATGCGTAACTAACGCTTTCGTGTGAAAAATACAAAGGATCATTAATGTATCAATCTTAAAAACTGCATTTAGGAACTTGTCTTTTCACATGTTTGCAGTTGGCTTTCTGTATGTAGTAACTTATTCATCTATAATTTCAAACACTTATTTCACCAGGAATATCCTCTCCTCAAAAGTACAATGAAAAATTTTATTTTTAGGCAGGAGCTACAAATCCAACTGTACAATTCTTTATTGTGGATACTAGATCGTCTCCAGATCCTGTTGAAATTTCTCCACCTGCAGAAATAAAATCAAGGTGAGAAATCTTGGTTAAATATTTGATATTTGATTGTATCTTTTGATGGGAGAGGGGGAGCTTTTATATGTGACCTCCCTGTATTCAGTGTATATGGCAGTTTTTCCCTGTAATGTGGCGCTGGTAGCAACAAGATTTACCAGAGAAAATCTGCACAGAGATTATCCTCCTAGTGATTATATATAGATGGCATATTCCATGTATGTTATATTCAGAATGTGACAAGTTCTTGGCTCATCACATTCAGTGGAGTCTAACTATGGTGAAGTCATTTCACAGTACAACTTTAATATGAGCAAGTTTTCGTATAATCAAATTATAATATATGTATTCCAATTCACTGGGGGGAGAAAAATCCAACCAAACAAAACCTTAATGGTAAGTGAAGATTTGATTTCATTGGAAGCAGACTCCTTGCTAAGGCAAGGTATCATGGTTGTCTTTAGATTTATACTTAAAATGTTTGTTTTCTTTGGGAAGATGGTGAAAATCAGCACCTCTCAGAGTAAATGGAAAATTGTATTCCTCAAAATGGCACTGGAAATGCACAACATGATATAAATGTATTTTTTAAAGAGCAGCTACATCAATTTAAAGTGCATGCACACAATTTGGTATCCCAGATCGTGGGTTTTGTTTTTTTCTTTATAGCAGTATAGTGGAAATGTTTTAGAGGTTTGCACTTAAAAACATGATGGGTATGAAAGCACAGGTTATACTGATAAACCAGAAAAAAACAGAGGTCTGTTAGCTTATGCAGAAATCCAGCATTTTATGCATGGGGTCCAAAAAGCTATAACTGGAAAATCAGTGCTCTTCCGTTTCAGTCCTCACCACAGTGTAACATCCATGTGTTAACAGAGATGCAAGTTCTTATGAATATGTTGTTCTTTATCCTTCCCTTACAGTCACACTGCAATAGCTGCATGTTAGATAGCTGTTGTGCCTTGTTTTCCTCCAGAATTTCGGTGCCTCGGAATTAAAAAGCCCTTTACATTTCGCTCAGTACTGATTAAGATCTTTGGTGTCTTAGAGTTACCTTTTGTGAACACCTTAGGGAAGTTGGTGTGAGGAGAATAACCAGCATTGCTGTTGGGTTTTCTTCTGGCTTTTCTTCTGGAAGCATAAAGTATTGAATATTTACATTATGTTTATATGTATACCACTGTATGACAGGAAAGGTTTAGTTTTTGTCGTAGAAAATTTTATTTTTACTTCCATGGAGCTAAATTTTGAGCAAAAGTCTGAGTTGGTGGCATACCTCACTCCACCTGCCTGGTTGGGGATGTTGAAGGGCAGTGCCCCAGCAAATGGTTGCTTGTTTTACAGCACTAGCCAGAACTTTGATGAGCAGCAATTTTACCCTCACATTTGAAGGAGGCACAGCACACTTATGTTGCAGAGGAAGAGTTTTATTTGTCAAGAAAAACTGCCAGTATCTGGAATGGCAGTGCTTTGCCGTGTGATGGTACTTGAAACTTGACTCTGCATGAATGACCAGCATGAAATCTGTTCAGTGTTTAAACACTGGTTTTGGCACCATGGCTCCTGTTAGGCAACAGGAGGATGAAGGGAATGGTTTCTTCTTGCCTGAAATGATCTGTCCTAAAATAAGCTGACTTCTGAATAGAGTGTTTGCAGAGTATCCCTTTTCAGCAACAAATGAGGAAGGGCAGTGCAAAACTACTGTACTTTATACTTGAGTTAATTGCAGCTTAGTTAACATTTTGTGTGCTGTTAAATACTAAAGGTGCATTCCCACTCTCACAGGGGAGAGAGATTTATTATAATAGCCTGATAAATAATATTTTGCTTTGTTTGTTTTCCTTGTGATGTCCATCTTGTCTGATGAATGATTTATAGAACTGGAATTGGTCATGTCTCTCACTTTGAAGGAATAAAGGGTGTGGGACTTATTTGCATTATACAAAACAAGGGAAACGACTATTATAGGTACATGAAGAATGGCATTTTCCTCATTCTTTTTTTTTTTCCAAACAAGCTCCTGCAGACTCAGTGACAGTAGCAATTAAATGACCTGCTGACTTCCCAATCAAATATAAATGCAAAAATAGACCTTTTCCAAACATGATTTTGAAACTGTAATCTAGAAATAAATCTGAAGGTTTTTGGTAACCAGCTGACGTACATTTTTAATCCATCCACACTAATAGTAGTGTTTCCCTCCCCAAACTGCAGTGATCACAAAGATACTCTTATCACAAAACTTCCCACACATTTTTGTTAACTAACTTTGGGGGAAAAGGGAACATGAACTTGGAACTAAGTCAAATGTGCAAATTACGGTTAAAAATGTATACTTGCCTTGGAGGGGAAGTTTGTTTTATTTTAGTTCATAAGGCTTTGAGGAGATAGGAGAGATCTAAAATAAGAAAAGACAGTACATCTAACAGATCGTTATGGTAAACAAAGCCACTAAATTTTAAGTGGTGCATTTTTAAAATTAATATACAGGAATATTCATGAAAATGATGGGTTTTTAGGATACTTCATTCTTCATGTCAGCTGGGTGGTTTTTTGAGGACAAAAGTAAAATATTCAAATAATAATATCTGGTTTTGGTATGATCTCTCCCTTCATTGTAGCTAATCAAAATAACTACTAAATTGAACAAAAGTATGTATCACTTAAAAAATAATTACAAGCAACCAACTTCAGGCAGCTAAGGAGAAAATTCCTAAATCTAAGGCATATACAACTTAATATTCAGGAGAATTTCCTGTAGATGCACACAGTACAAGATTTATGAACAGTCTGGAGTAGCTATTATTTTATGCATTAGAGAATAGCTGTTAAAATTTAATTGCAGTCTTTCTGGAAGTGGGTTTGTACAAGCCATCTAATTCTTTATTGTATCTCTGAAAATAACCAAGGCAGCTACTAGCAGCAAAAACAATTGATGAAAAAAAGCCTCAATTACATTTGCATCATTGTTTATTGTTGTAGAGTAGATTGAAATGAAAATAGCCAAATGAGCCTCATTTAGTGAATTGCTGAATGCTCTTGTATGGTATGCTATTATAGAGAGGATTTTAAATATCTTATGCTGTTGCTGTTTTCAGTGATCATTATTTGAGTGTTGTAACATGGGTGACAGATGAAAGGATTTGTCTGCAGTGGCTCAGAAGAATTCAGAATTTTTCAGTCCTCACAGTCTGTGACTTTGAAAATGCTACTTGGTCATGTCCGAAGGTAAGAAAAATTAGGTGGGAGAGTTGCAATGGTAAATGAAACTAGAAAGGAGTGGAGTATATCTGTGTGTTTATCTTTTTAGAAATAAAGTAAAACAAACATAATTGTTGTGGGATTGTTTGTTTTTTTATTCTTAGGAAAAACAACTTACTGAAGAAAGTACAACTGGCTGGATTGGCACAGTGAGTGTTCAATTTCTAAAATTGATATATGCTAAATAATTCTGATAATTATGAAAATTTCATATGAGCCTGTTGAATTTTGCAGTGCCTCTTGTGTGTAGGTCCAGTCCTCGCTTGCTGCTTCTTATATGTATCGGAAAAAATTATCTCAAATGGACCACTATGTCACCCCACACCTGGTTTAAGCTTTATTTTTTTGTGGGTGACAGGTTCTGAGCTCCCAGGCTGAGCTGACAGTGCAGCATGGCTGGAGCTCTAATTGTGCCTCTGTGACCTGTTTATCTGTGACAGGACAAGAAGTAGTGGCTTTAAATTGAAAGAGTAGGTCCAGATTAGGTGTTAGAAAGAATTTCTTCATTATGAGGGTGGTGAGGCACTGAAACAGGTTGCCCAGAGAAGCTGTGGATACCCCATCCCTGGGAGTGTTCAACACCAGGTTGAATGGGGCTTTGAGCACCCTGGTCCAGTGGAAGGTGTCCCTGCCCATGGCAGGGGGGTTGGAACTGGATGAACTTCAATGTCCCTTCCAACCCACACCATTCTGCAATTCTAGGATTTTATGCTCAGCGCCTTTTTCACATTCCTTTCTACTTCTGACATGCTGCTTTGGTAGCAGTAGGTAGGGGGGAGATGCAGGAGCCCAGATTCAGAATTCCCTTTGTTTTGGGGACTTGCCAGCTACACTGGTTTACCTGCTTTCTAGTCTTCCTGCTACCTCCAGAAAGATCTGGGTAATAAAATGTATTAAGACGTGTATTCTGTAACCTTTGAATCATATTGGAAGGAAGGCATAGAGGACAAAATTAGTTTTTAGTGTATCAGGTTGCAACAAACCATTCCGGGTTTTGACTGGGGCTACTTACTTATTTATTTCCCCCACATGAAATATCCATTGAAGAGAAGTGGGGACAAGATGCATGTAACTGGCCAGATTAAAATTTTCATGCACTTCTGCCAAACCGGCCGCTGCTGCCTGGATGATGCTTTCCAAGCTGCCTCTCAGTCCTTTTGTACATGGTAGAGAGTAGGCACCTAATGAACTACACAGAAGATCTGGGGGAAGTGAAGCAGAGATGCAAAAGTTCAGATTTGGAGGGAGAAATGAGTTTCAGAGTTTTTGATGAGAACACAGAGTACACTTTCCACTCCCGCATTTTCCACACACTGATTATGCTTTAGTCACTAATTCACTTTTGAAGTCAAAAATGAAAGTTTAAAGAAATGCAAAGAGGGAGGCAACAGCAGGGATGAAATCATCCGCAGTATGAAGATGAGAGATCAACCCACCTGCTGTCAAATTTGATATGGAAAGGAAGGCCTTAACGCTGACACATTTTGCTTCTCTGCAGCAAAGGCTTCACAATTAGACAATGTGATGATCAAGCTGCAGACTTTGTAAACAGTTGTGCAAAATGAGAGGGCAAAATGCAAGTCTGTGCCACTAAACTAGGTTGTTGGTTTTTTGTTTCTTTTAAAGAGACAACCCACTTCTTATGAGCTGTTGGAAGAAATGATAATCTCACTGTATGATTCTTAGATTTGAGAAAGAAGTAGAGAGTAGAGAGGATTAAAGAGGGGATAGGATAGGTATATTTATTCCTTTCTTTTAATTTTCACCTTCTTAGGGATGATAAAATGATATTTGACTGATAAGGAATATTTTTACACATTTGCAAGATGTATTTATGCACATACATATGTATAGATGAATTTAAGTAAATTACATATGTGTGTAGTATACAGACATATAGTCCTCTCTTTGTATCTATAATGCTTTTTATGGTTTTTGGGGGGAGGGTTTTTTCATTTTTTTTTGTCAGTGGTTTTGGTTTGTTGATTTTTATATAATAGAGATGAAATTATATTTAAACTAAGAATGCTCAGTGAAGCCTGCATCCAGGTCATCAGCTGTTAGAGCTTGCCAGTTGAGGTAAAGGAAAGTCACACTTGGAAAAATAAGGGAAAAGCTAGCAAAATATTTGCCAGATCACTTTTTGTTAAAATATTGCCTGGGAAGAAGGAGAGGTTATTTGTAGCACATGGTTAGGAAGACTTAATTTCTGTCATTGCTTTCTGAATGACCGGAGGCAAATCACTTCAGCTTTGTTTCACCATTTCAAAATGGGTATAACATCTCCAAGGCAGTTACATTGTGTCAGTTGCCTAATTAGCATTTAGATCCTTTGGGCATTTATCACAGAAATTTTACTTCATTCAGCTTAATTTCATTCCTCTCTTTTTTTCTACCATATGTAGCACATTCAAATGGCAGTCAATAGAAGAAATTGATTCATTTCTGTCAGTCTTAATTGATAAATGGATAGTTCCTTCATGAAAATATTATTCCAGTTTGAGTTCTCTGTGATTCTGTAATCAACTACTTACTAGCAAAATTTCCTCTTGGAAAGCAGCTTGTGTTTTTTGAATAGAGCAGGACATTATTCACTGTTAAGCTAAAAAAAAAATTTGAGTTCAAAGAATTTGTTCTCAAATATGTGTTTTAAAATGGGAAACTCAAGAAAAACACGAATTTGCAAAGTTTACATTTTTATAGGTTACAGCTGCATTGGACAGAATAAAACAGTGCCTTTGAAAATAGATGCACATTTTGTTTCCTAAAATTGTAGAAAACGAAGACCACTGAAAGTACTTCAAATTCAAGCAGGGGTGGGGTGGGGGGGCTTGGATCACTACCGGGACTAATACTCAGGAAATCTGCTCCTTAAGGAGCAGGAAAATATTTCAAGTGTGTTTATTTTAAGAGTGGTGTCTACAGGTTCTATCTACCAAGTCTGAAGGGCAAAAATGCTTGCAGTACATTAGTTGATTCCTTGTTCTAAGACTTGAGGCTCCTGGTTAGAGATATTAAACCTAAATTTATCATTTTGGATCTAGAGTTTTGTTTTTTGCTTTAATAGACATTTCTCTTATGTTCAAGTTTCAGCCATCTGTCCCTCACTTTGCACCCGACGGTGCTACCTACTACAAAGTCTTCAGCAACGCAGCAGGTTACAAGCACATCCATTACATAAATGGCTCACAGGTGAGGAGTGCGGTGTAGGACAGTCACTGCTGGCTTGTGTTTCCCCTGGTGATCAAGGAGCTTCATGTTCTACTTTTTGCCTTGCTTTTTCCCCTGCTCCAGGCTCCAGTAGCTATTACCTCAGGAAAATGGGAAGTAATCAGCATCGAAGCTGTGACTGATAAATTTTTGTAAGTATTTGCAAATGAAGTACCACTTCCTATCATCAGGGCTGGTAACAAGGCTCTAAGCAAGCTGGAAGAGAGAACAGGGAGAAGATTTAACTCATTAAAAATCAGATTTAAATATGCAAGATAAAATTTTTAAATATTATACTGTAAATATTTTACTAAAACCAGTATGTTTTGCTCTTATAGATACTACATTAGTAATGAAAATGGTGGAATGCCAGGAGGAAGAAATCTTTATAAGTAAGAATTTTTTTTTTCTGCAGTATGAGTAAAATTGTTTTTAGTGAAAAAGAGAAACTTTAAAAAAAAGCATTGAAAACTTAAAGGTTCGGGTGTTCAGCCTAATGTGGGATCTTCTTTAGGATATTTAATGAAAACCAGTGTAAGAGTATAAGCTGCAAAAATAACTGAAATATTTTTCTATAAATTCAGTTTGTAAAGGGAAATTGTGAGAAGAAACAACCAATCCTCAAGCAAAAAAAACCCTAAGAAAAACCTCTTGCTTTTTTTCCTATTACTATAATTTCAGTATTAATTGAACTCAAAAGTTGAAAGTCTGTTTTCACTAGTTTTTGAATCGGTTTCTATCACTTCTGAATTTTAACATATTTCGTTCGGCCGTCTTATTTAAAAAGCATATATTGGTTTAGCATAGCTTAAAAAAAAAGTAATCTCTGAGATGAAGCTCATTTACTTTGCAGAGTGCTCTTGGAAAGCAGTCCAAAATTTACTAAATGTGTTAGCTGTAATCTGGATAAAGAAAGATGCCAGTATTATTCTGTGTCCTTCAGCAAAGATGCACAGTATTATCAGCTAAATTGTCTCGGTGAGTATATCTGGAATTAATTGACATAAACATGACTCACTGATTAGTTGGGTGGTGAAGTTCACTTCGTCAGGATCTTGATATGTACTGTGTAACAATGATATGTGTTGATAACATTGGATAAATGTATTGGCAGTGGAAAAACATACTGCCTCCTAGGCTCAAAAGTACCTTGACAAAAATTGCTGGGATAAAACTTGTTAGTTCTATCTGTCAGTGGACCTGAAAGAGCTGCAAAACACTCCTGTCCACTGCGCATCTCCTCGAGAGATGCATGGGGAGCTCTGCCTGCAGAAGGAATTTGGAGGCTCTGAAAGTGTGATGAGAAACAGACTGGGTAAAGAGCAGTGCTTTATGTATGAGAATAAAATTAAGATAATGCTGGTCAAGAAAAAAATCCAAGTAATGTAATCATAAGGTAAGCAGCGAGACTGCAGTCTGCCTCTGATCTATAAGTGCTATGCTAGACAGTACAAGGGTTGATTAATCAAAGGGCGGAGAAAATAAAATCCTCTCCAAAATTTCTTTAAACTGAACTGTGTGTTGCTTTTAACATGTTAAGGTCTTTCTTAATCCATGGGCTAGGAGGACAGACAGCAGAGAGGACAGACAGACAGCAGTATTTTCTGTCTCACTGTAAAAATGGTGAAGACAACTGCTGTGGTCTCTGTGACGAGGCTTCCTGATGGCCAAACCATTGTCCACAACCAAGGGGCAGACTTTGCTAAAGAGTGGAAATTCTGTTCTTCAGTACCTCACAGTCATGTGGTTCATCTCTGAGACAGGCTGAATATTTTGTGGGATCCTGCATCTTCAGTTTTGGGCCCTGCTAACTTAAAATTCAGCTTGAGCAGACTGGAGGGAAACAAGTTCTGAGCTTTTATGATTCACCCGTTTCCAATTACTTGACGAGGGTTGTGTTTCAAGCCAGCATGCAAACATGAAGGTTTTGTGCCCTGTTAACAGGTCCTGGCTTGCCCAAATCTACTCTGCACAGAAACACCGATGATCAAGGTATGGAATTTCCTTTCATTTATACTGAGCCAGAAAATTGCACTGTAAATTTATTCTAATTTTGTTCTCGTTGCGTAGTGTAATAATAAAAATGTCAGTTATAAAAGGTAAATTTAATTTCAAATAATTACCAGAAGAATGAATTGTATATCTTGGCATATATTTATTCAGAGTTTATTTAACATTATTTTACACTGGGCTAGAATACAATAAGTAGTGTATGACTTATTTACTGGATAATTGTTCAGTTTTTCTGAAACTGCATTTAGATGAAAAATGGGGAAAAAATAACTGAAGGAAAATGACATTGTAAACATTGAATCTGAGAGGAAAAACAAAAACTGCAGTAAACAAAAACTGCAATGTAAGTTGCCATCATCTCAGGTTTAATGTTTAAAGTGGTTCATAATTAAAGAGCAATGCATTTGAAAAAAATGTGTTTAGTCTTTGAATCTTACTCTGTTATTTAGTCCTCAGATACTTGGAAAATAACACTGAACTGGAAAATTCATTGAAAGATATTCAGATGCCTTCAAAAAAAATTGACTCCCTCAGAATAGGCAGATACAGTAAGTTCAAAAACATCTTTTACCTTTTCCCCCACCTTTTCACCAAGTGATTCAAGGTCTTCTGCTGAGGAGCATGACAGGACAGATGGATGTAATGGGAATTCTTGCAGTTATTCAGAACTTAGAGGCAAGATGGTTTTTTTTGGACATTTCCAAACATTCTGAGTTATTTTCTGAAATTTCAAAATATTCTTATCTAAAATCTGCTTTCTCCATAGTGTGATATTTTCATGTTTTCATGATGAAGTGGCTTAACTCCTTTCTCCTTTATTATAAACTGGAAAGCAGAAGTCTCTAACAGTGCATTAAATAAATAAGAAAAATAAGGTTGGGGCACAAACTCAAAGCTCTTAACCATTGTTGAATTTAACTTACATTATAAATTCAAGTAGGTCTTTCTGATTTACAGGTGCAAGTCCCTTTGGTTTGTGTTAGCAGGTTGGGAAAGTGGAGAAGTTCAGTTACTATGAAAAAGCAGACACAGTCTAAATGGAAAATCTTGAGAAAAACGTTTAAGCAACATTTTAACACTATCACCTTTGACTTTGTGTGGGGGATTGAAAAGATTGAATAGATTTGGATCAAATAGTCATTCTTGAAAGAACATTCACGCTCCAAGACTGCATAAACCTCAATACAGACCAGAACAAAATGCTAGAAAATTAACTTTTAATGCTTTGTGAGAGGTGCTCCTCAGAATTTGGGTAGAGAAACGTTCTTGGTGTGGTCTTAGGTTGAGCAACATCAGAGAGCCCAGCAGTGGGAGGCCTGTCTAAACTGTTCTTGTTCCAGCCTTTGCTACCAGCTTTTCTCTTCATGACAAACTTCCTCCTGATAAAATGAGCAGATATTCTTAAAGGAATTACATTTTACAAACTGGGTTGAGTTAGGTCAGTCATTGCTAACTGTTCTTTTTGATGCCTCCCTTCTTTCACTGTTACCTTATTTATATAATAACTCTCTTTATCTTTGTGTTTTCTGTCTTTTATTTCTGTCACATTTTTACTAGGGCTAAAGATGAAATCTTCCAGGCAAGATGGAGATTTAAAGATGTTCTTCATGCTATCAGTTGTATATTCATTTTTTTTTATTCCTCTTTGTTCTTACTACTTCATGTCTTCAGGGTAAAAGTTTTTGGGTAAGGGGAATCTATTTTTAATATCAAAAATAGGGGAAGCAAATCCAATTTAAGTCCTACTTAAAGTTTCAAGTCTGCTCACAAATCCACATAGGTTATTAGAGAAGAAATCCACCCCTGTGACTATAGAGTATGCAAAAAGTTAAAATTAGTATTTTGATGTGTTCAATTTAGATTGTTAATGTTGCAGTGTTCTGATGCCTTGCATATTCATATCTGGACATATTTCTGTAAGATTTGCACTCTGACTATTACTACAGTACAGTCCATCAGCATTGCAGCATCAGTTCTCTTAAAATTCAGGAGTGAACAATTTAGCCATTCAGTTTGCAAAACTTAGAGGTTGTGCGTTTAAAATGTTCAGCTCACAGCCAACTTGGGTGGAACAAATAACATGAATGGAACTAGAATCAATACTGCTTCAAAAATAATAGATACTTGGATATGTTTCTGGGATGCTTTACAAACTGTCATGCAAAGTCTATCTGGCAGGTTCAAAATAATATAGAATTTCTTTCCTCTGCTGGGAGAGAAATCTTATTTTTGAGCCTGTGTTAGATTTACCACTGTAGAGACATAACAAGTTTTACATGTAATCTTAGAATAATGTCATGAGACAGCATGTTGAGTCCCCAAATTTTATTACTTTCTGCAAACTGAAGTGTAAAACATTTTTAAAAATTACTAGATTAGCTAGGAACGTCTGTGTGTATATATTAGGACAGCTCAGATGCAACCTCTTTTTAATTTTTAGGGGGTGGCTCAAATGTGCTCTTGTATGAATTGTAATGAATGTCAAGTAATTTCACTGCAGAGCTGAGTTAAGTCAAACTCTTTTCACTCTTAGACCTGTGGTATCAAATGATATTGCCTCCCGGTTTCGATTCATCAAAGAAGTACCCTCTGCTCCTTGATGTGTAAGTTTTCAATCACATGGCAGTGTTGTGTTAATAATCCCTTTCATCTACTTCAAATATTCTTAATAAGGAAACACAAAACTGGCATGTTTTCTAATTACTTCTTGAAGTAGTTTTAAGATGGAGAGAAAAATTGAGGTGTATCCCAGTTCATGGTGGATTCCTGTGCCCTAAGATGATGTAATGCTTAATGAGCACATCCTCTGGCGGTGGCAGATAAGCTCTCTGTGATTTAACAGCCAGGATGTTCATGTTAGCTCCTCCTCTGCTCATAATGTTCTTTAGGAATAGTCTTTGATGAAATGACATTCCAGAATGAAACCTTGAATAATCCTTGTATCCTAAAGCTGTAGTGTGTGTGACATTGTGTTTTTTCTGTGATATTTGACTGTCAGTCAGTGTTGACAAACATCATCCTGTGGTCAGGATTCCATTTGTTGTGGGTTTTTCATAAATACAAGACCTTGAGCATGTGCTGATTGGTCTGGTCTTCCTCAGGCACTTCTGTTCATCCTGGTATGTTTCCTTCTAAATGGGAATTACTGAGTTTTAGCTATGCATTAATATAAAAATTGTAAGCTTTTCCTTTTTTTACAAAAAGGTGACTGTAAGGAAACTAGCTGTTAATTCTTAGATACATCTTTATATAATGCAATTTGGTAGCACTTTTTGAGGTGCCTATTAAACATTTTAATGAGCAGCCAGTGCTCTTGGCTTCTTAAGATTTGTTTTGGTTTTGATACTATTTTTATTGACTTTCCTGGCCCTTTGTCAGGATCACCTCTGGTTCACAGTGACCTTAATATCAAAAATTACTTTGGATGTGTAGGGATCCATAGCTTGAATTAAATTCCCAGTAGCTTTTTCTTTGCTTTTAAAACTGATAAGTTGGCTATGGAGCCATAGGAGCCATTCTTCTATTTCTTACTCTCTTGAACAGTGGCTAGAGAAGTGCACTGCACAGAATTTTACCGTCAAAGCACTCAGAGTGTGATTTCATAATGGTCAAGGTCTTCTGAAATACTTTGAATATTAAATTTATAGTTTTGCTTCCTTTTTCTCAGCCTGCATAAGAAATAGTTCAGGCAGATGAGAAATTCACAGTGATGTGATCTGTTCTGATGAGAAAATGCAGGAAATGGTATTTTTCATTTTTCCAGTTGAAGGCTATTTGTTGATTTCAGAATTAAACCAAATAAATCATGGATGAACAAAACAGAGATAGTTAAGAGAACATCACCTTGAAACTCAGGTGACTAGATATGCCAACTCATGTGCCAAAAGAAAGCTTGGCTTGGATTTCTGATAACCTGCTTAAAGTCAAAATAATGAAGGTTTCTTATTAGAGCAGAAAGGAGTAAAACAAAAAAAAAATCCAGTCTGCTTTCTTGATTATCAGCTGAAGTTTTACAAAAGCATATTGCTTTTAGTGGCACTTCAGAGTCAGTCAGTGATGCTTTTCTTTTTTCCTCAGTTTGATTTTAAAGTTTATCCTGCTTCAGAGGCCAAAATTGTCAGTGATAATTATATTTCAAATGCTTGATATGTGGAGAATATGTGAAGAGTAAATGCCTGATTTTTTTGACACTTCCCCTAGATATGCAGGACCTTGTAGTCAGAAAGTAGACCTGGTCTTCCGGCTCAGCTGGGCTACTTACCTGGCAAGCACAGAGCAGATCATCGTGGCCAGCTTCGACGGCAGGGGCAGCGGGTACCAAGGGGATGAAATTATGCATGCAATAAACAGAAGGCTGGGAACATATGAAGTGGAAGATCAGATAGCAGCAGCCAGGTGAGCTATGGGGAAAGGTTAACATCTGCTCCTTCTTTCATGTGTATTGTGTCGGAGGGAAAAGGTGAAGGTTTCGAATCGTCACCTTGATAATATTGGTGATAAAATAACTACATTCTGCTTAATTTTGTACACTGAAGTGTGTCATTTATGGGCCAACCATCATTTTATGCTTCAAAAGAGAGAAGAGTTAATGCTGGAATACCAATTAACCATATCTCTGATTTTATAGAGATGATTTTATAGACATGATATGTGTCACATTAGTAGACGAACACACTACCAAGGATCCTGGAGATGGAGGTGTTACTTCCAGCTTTATGCAAGTTTCTGTTTTGGCAGAATGACTTACATGAAATACTCAGCCTTTAAATCATAGTTCATGTTTGTCACTTGGTTTATGCTAGTAGAACCTCACTAAAACAAACAACAGTATGGATCTCTTGGAATTGCAATGAAGTAATCTTACAGGGTTTTCTGTGTGGGATTTTGAAATGTTAAAGAATTTAAACAAAGAGAATTTCACAATCTTCTTGATTTTTATTTTTTTTTAATGGCGACTATTTACATGTGTTGGTCTGTTCCTTACTGCTGGCATTTAATTTTTGTGCATCTTTAAAAAAAAGACAAGGTAGTGAAATCTAACCTAATACAATACAAATGTCAGTGAGTGTGGGTTGAGGGGTTTCAGGCTTCCACATGCACAGATGTTTTTCTGAATTTCCTAAAGACACACGTGCCTGAATTATTGTATGCTTTCATATGCAGTCACTATGATGCAGTGGGAAATACTTATTTGTACAGTAGAAAGAGGCAGAGTTGATAGGAAATAGGCATGTCTGTGGAATGGCAGATACTTGGAATCCATTAAGTGTTTAATTATTCTGTTTGCTTTCAGACAATTTTCTGAAATGAGCTTTGTTGATAAGGACAGAATAGCTATTTGGGGTTGGGTAAGTACTCAAATAATTTTGACGGGAATACTATTTCGTTTTGACAATTATATGTTGTGCTGCCATGTGTGTAGTGCTCCACGTGAGGCACCTCTGGGGTCACTGCACAATCCAGTGCTGGAATGGATGAAGTGCATCTTAAAAGTGCATTTCTGCATTGCTTTTGCAATCATTGAGGAGCCTTTGTAAGAGAAATTAGGACTACTAGAGGGATTAAAAACCAATTTAAACAGATGCTGCCAAGTTCCTGCGTACAGCATGAACCAGTACTAAAAAGAAGAAAAATCCAAGTATATATTCACCAGTATCTCTTTAGTAGAATTTTTTAAAAAGATGTGAAATTACACTCAAGCCAGCTGTGTGGGATGGTTATCATGGTATTTGCAACCAGAGGCCAGATTTCTCTAACTTGATGTGTCTTTAAAACCTGGCACAGTAGATGGAACATTTTAATAGTTTAATAGCATGTACATGTACATAGCTGCAATGCTAAGTGTGCGTGTAGTGTTAGTGATTCTGTGCTGAATTAAATTGTTAACTGAAATTTGGGCACTGCAGGTGACAGGCACCAGTGAATAAATTGCTTGATGGCAAGATGGTGCCTTTAATAGCTTTTCTTCTGGAGGTAAATATCTCCGTTATATGAAGTCATGTGTAGTAGTATTAACTGTAGTGAAAGGAAGATTCTTTCTGCAGAAATTGAGGATTTGGTGCAATCCCATCTTAAGTCTTCAGGATGAATAGTACAAGAGCATTGATGAATTGTACAAATACAGAAGCAACCTCTTTGGAGCTAGGTTGGGATTAGGCATCCTGAACACTGAACCTGTGAGCAAACAGATTTTCTTTATCTCTTGAGTTTTCAGGTTGTCAGCCTGTCACTATGTACACGGATTTTGTTTGCCACAGGTTCAGCAGTAATATCTTTACTGTGGCCAGGTCAGGTGTTTATACAGTGGTTTAATTACTAAGTGCATTCGTTACTTTGCTGCGGGAGGACCTAGGAATTGAAGTTGGAGCAAACATTTAAGGACTTTGAAATAAGATGGAATCCCCTCTGCCTGTAATGTGATTTTAAGACAGGAATGAGATCCAAAAATGGCTCTTGTTTTTGAATGTGGGTGGGCACATTTTCCTAAATAACCCATTCAAACTCCTGTGAGGGCAGTCATTTGGGCGGCTGGTGACAGTGTTTAGGTATCTTGCTGCCTGGATGCTCAAGCGTGTCAGATATTTACTCATCTGCGTATCAGGCTAGACTGTGAGTAAATTTTCTGTGTGTAGCGAGGAGTGTGTTGTTGCAGAGTTCCTCCCACAGACTCAGCAGAAGATCCTTCACTCCCCAGTCACAGTCTTGCTCCTGACATTTTGGGGGAAAGTTAGGGACCGAGCTACCATAGGCCTGCTCTGCTGTAAATTTTTGGATGCCCTGTAGCAACTACTCATCAGATACACTGTGGGCCAGAGCTCTGCTTCCACCCACTCCCCCAGCACGGGAAGGGACACAGTGGTTCAGCAGTGTCTTGTTTCCTGTCTTTTCCTGCTGCCTACAGTGCCACCAAACAGAGTCATCCTCAGCTGAGTCACAGCTCGGCAGCGTTTGCGCCCTTTTTCCCCATCGAGTCCTCATTCATCAGCACCACAGCTTCCATGCGCTGTTTGATGCCTGTTTCCCCGACTGAGCAGGCTGGCTGAGATCTGACCCAAATTCAGAATGGAGTTCATTATTATGAAAAACGCTGAGCCTATAAATGTCTGATGAACTGTGCAGCAGATGGGCCCCATCCTTTCCCTTCCGACTAAAATAACAGCAATGTTTTCTTCTCAGTCTTATGGGGGATATGTGACCTCCATGGTGCTTGGCTCTGGGAGCGGCGTGTTCAAGTGTGGAATAGCGGTTGCCCCCGTGTCACGCTGGCAATATTATGGTATGTGATGGCTTCCTCGTTACAAGGTTTCCCATATGTCTTCCAGTGCACACGCTGCAAAGTGTGGATTCGTAGCGCAGAACTTTGGATTATCTACTAGATGCCACGTAAATGCCATTTGGTCTGTTTTTATGAACCCATGGCCACTGCATTTTGAAATTAAACCAATTTGCTAAATATTATTTCCCATTTTAAAAATTGAGATCCATGACTGTAGCTAATCTCTTTAACCATTAATGAAGGCTGAATTAGTGTAATATTTGTAGTATTGCTGTAATGTGTCTGTGTTTGCTTTCACACTAGTATTGTATGTCAGAAATCCATCGCTATTAAACTTTTGTGTCTTCAAAATGAAACTTCACCTTCACCTGTAAGAATGACCTGTGAGGATTAACATTGAACTAGCATTCTAATTTACTCTCTCAAAATAACAGAATAGGATTTGAATTGCCTTAGGTTGGTTGATCAGGGTGGTTTTTTAGCATGTAAGATTTGGATTTTATAAATGTAATTCATCTTGAAAATATATTGATGTGAGGAAAACCTGATCAAGTGGACAAGTCTCTACATGCTTCAAGCCTTTAGAGCATAAGGTTTCAAGTAGTTGCATGAGGCTAGAAATACAGTTATAGAGGCCCTCCTCCCAGACTCAAATATTATATAAAGTTATAAATAGGTGCTGGTGCAATCTGAACATTTTAACATTTTTATGGTTTTTATTTTTCAAGAAACATTCAAGGGAGAGCTTTCCCTGGCAAACATCTGCTAAATAAGGCATCATTTGTCGTTCTGCAACTAGCACCGAGGCTGTATAATAGCTAATTCAGCAGATCAGATCACACTGCCAGGCATTACCAGTAGTCTGGTGGGGACATAGCAGTGTCTTCATGATATTTGGGACATGAATACTACAGTATGACAGGAAATATTTTTTTAATGATCAAGATCTCTAAAATTCCACTTCTGGCTAGTTAGATGAAGGATTATGGAGGCATACCTATTCAGCATAAAAAGACCTCTAGTGCAGCAACTCTGATGAGAAGTCAAATGGACATTAGAATATGGCATCAGAGCATTAATTTGTATGGCTTAAAACAAAGCAGCAAATCTGCAAATGATAACATGGCAAAAAATATGTGGAAAATATTTTTTTTTCAGCCAAGCGGAATCCTAATCTACTACTGTATTTTCATGGTATGGATTTTTGGTAGTAAACATTTAGATAAAATATCTGAGGTTTTTTTTTTCAAATGCTAGTTATTTACTGCAACATTTTCAGTAATTTTCTTAGGATTACTGAAAGAATAACAATAAGGAAACACTGACACAAAGTACTATATTAATATTCAGCATTCAGGTGTCCATGGCAACAAGAAGATGAAATATTCTGAATAACGATGGTTACCTACACCCCTCATTGTGGAAAACCTGATTTCCAGTATGCATTGTTACTACTTGTATTGATGGGTAAAATTGATGGTAGACAGACTGAAAACTAAATAGCAGATTCTAATTTGGGGATTTTTTTTAATTCCAGATTCAATATACACAGAGCGATACATGGGCCTTCCTACAGCAGATGATAATCTGAAGAATTATAATGTAAGAAAGAAATCCCTTTATTTCATTTTTTTGTTGTTGTTTCGTTTCTAAACTGCTCTATTGTTCTTTAAACAGTTTAGTTCTTTCCTTGGGGGGAGAAGTAAGTTTGTTTCTTCTTTCCAGCTAGAACTGTTGCATTGTCCTGTTGGAGACTACATTGTCCTGTAGTTTTACATGTTTGGATTTGCACAAGGCATCTTCTTCTTGGTGGATGGTGTGGATTTTCTGTTGTTTGTTTGGTGTGTTGGTGTTTTGGGATATTTTTTACATTCGGTTCCATTTGGCTACTTTGCAAACTGTAAAACAAGCTTTAAAACTTTTATTTTAACCACCAAGAAACAAATTCATTTTAAAATTTAATATTTTTGTGAGCAAGGCATGCTTTATCTTAAGCATTTTTCACCAAAACAAATGTACTCCCATCTATCTGAAATGTAATTTTTTTTTTAAATGGGTATTGTGTGAACTTTCCGGCCATAGGAATATTCAAGTTTTTTCCAGGGAAAGCAAAATCTCCTCAATACTAGAATATTTTAACAGGTAGGCATTGTCTGTCTGTACTGTGATCATGTCAAATTGCAGACCAACTGAGATCCAGCAGTTTCAGGACTGAAATGTTGACCCAATCTCCATGACCACAGGGTGTCCAAAGTTTGTTCTAATAGGACCAATGTTTGCACAGAAGTGAGGGGATTTCCATGTGTCCTCCTGAATGCAAATTGCATGTAGATTGTTCATCCTTGTTACAGCATGATTTATCAATTGTTTGTCTTGCTCTTCCACATGCCAGACGCTTTTTGTTGCCCCAACAAGTTTTTGAAGTCACAGGTAGCTGGGCAAAAGGCAGAGCAGCCAAACTTTCTGTTGGGTTTTGTTAAACTTCAAGGTGAAAATGCAGTGGCTGTGCGAGAACTGTGGGGGATCTGAGGGGTACTTTGTGGCCTGGTTATTGGAATGTTTCACAGAGGAATTCAGCCATGGTGAAAGCAAATGGATGTTAGGGAGGAGATGGAGCATTCTCTGTGTTTGGGTTGCCAAGCAGGGTAGAAGACAGTTTAGCACTGGTTGTGTGTATAAAAAAAGTGAGTGTCATGGGTAGAAAAAAGGTGGGGATTGCTGTGTTGATTTAAAAATATGATAAAACATATAAATAGGTATATATATGGACTGAAACGTGATTTGACACAGATTTACAGTATTCTAGTGTTGTCAGCTGCTGTATCAGTCACTCTGGTCAAGACTGGGTACAATGGTAGTGACTGCTGGACAGCTTGGGAGCACCAAGTTGTCCTGTAGTGTGTCGGTGTCTCTCTCTTCTAACAGTTGAGCTACTGGGGCCCAGCAGGCACTGACCAGCAGCCTGCAGCCCCCTGCCTGCCTTTTTCCAAATGTGTTCCTTTAAGGCAGTGGGAACAGTAGGAGGTCTGTGAGGTAGCAGTGTAAATACAAGTTACTGTCGCTGTGCAGAACGAATGTTAACGCTCTGGGAGCACAAAGTCACTCACCAGCTTCACGGCACAGATGGCAACAGAGGACTGTTTAATCCTTTCAAGCCAGGAGTCGGATTTTCTTGGCATAGTATCCATTGCTGGCAATGGCCACGTTGAAACTGCCAGTACCAAAGAGCTAAAGGTTTCAAATGTGTTACTCAGAGGACTAATTGGAGAGAATGGTGGCTAGATGGAGGAGGAGTAATTGCCTAGATCAGATTGTCACACTTTGCTGCTGCTTCTAGAGAAAGGAAAATGCATCTTAAGTCCTTATTTGTTGTTAAAAGCTCCAAGTAATACAATACTTGGACTTTACTTTTAACCTGGAGGGTGGGGTAGCTCAAGAAGTGGGTTTGTTGCTTTTCATGTAGCCTCAGGGAAAGTGTTGTGGGATTGTATTTCCTGAAGACCCTTACTGACTTCAGCCCAGTATGTTCCTGGCTTACAGCCCCTTTGTTCCATGTCCCAGTCTCAATAGCCAACCTCCTGGCCCCTTGACACTGACAAGAGCTGTTTGCTGAAATGAATGTTTTTTGAGGTAAATGCAAAATCTGTAGTGAAAGCTAGTACATACAGCTGAAGCTGTTAAAGCTTGCGCTGCTAGCTCTGTGCTGTCAGGTTTGTGTGCTGCATCATATATTCACTATCCTACTGCATTGCTGTAAAGCTGGCATGAAAAGTGAGAAGTTGCATAAACTCTGTAGTATGCACCCTGATTTAAAAAAAAATGAGATGGTGTACACACTTGCTTAGAGAAGATGAGACCAAAAAGGCACCTTCCTAATGCGTAGAGCATTATTAATGAGTGAATATATAGACTCAAGAAACTAGCTGTGGTAAGAGGGGTACATCCTACCTTTGTGACATTAGGTTTTACATTTGTTGAAGACAGAGAATCTGAGATGTTAAATACTGTTTGTCAGGAGTCAGGTCTAAGGGAGGAATCACACTCCTTAGTGGGCTAATTAGGTATGCTCAGGTAGTCATAAACTATTAAAAATTAGAGCTTCGTAAAAGAGAGGAGCAAGCATGGGTAGTGCTCCCAATATAATCCTAGGCTGAATGGCAGGGAACCTGGTGGCCTGAAGAAACATCCCTGATGCAAAAGACTTGAGACTGAATCGGGGCAGAACTCTAGAGGTCAGACACAGTAGCCATGTAAAGCATACCGAAGAGACTGTTCAACTTGTGAGAACATTATTTTGCAGTTCACTCTGAATTTGATATGCTTTTGGCAAGTGTTTGAAACAGTCATAGATTTGGCAATCTTTTTCTAGCAGATTTGAAATGTTCAGTCCTTAAGAACTGCTGCATCATTAGGTTATGCAAAACAGGGTACAATTTTGTAAATATGCCATCTTTTACTGATTTGACATTTGTTCTATTATCTGAGAATATGCTAAAGGGAGAGAGACCTTCAGTTTCAGCCAAACCTTAACTTGTTTGTGGAGTGCTGATAAAATGTTGACTGCTGTGTGATCTTTAGAAAAGCCAGTTACACTCAGCAGGGCCTAATTCTCAGTACTTGTGCATGTTACCTTTGTCCCAGCAGCATAACTATAAAATGGAAGTGGTAAATAAAGTAATTTTTTGCTGTCCGCATAAGCTTTGTTCAGCTGCCATTGCTTTTGCTTTGTCCTCTAACTGTGCCTAGCTGGAGAGTGCTCCCTATCTCACAACCTTCTTGAGGGACACAAAGGTACTGTGTCCTTAAAGCATGTTTTAGGGAAGGGACTCTTTATGTTGAGTATCAGTACAGCAAGTGAAGTATCACCAGTGATAAAAAAGTAGAGGAAGTATCTTGTATGATTCTTCTTCCTGAAGTATTTTTACTAATAACTTTGTTTTATTTAATGCCTGGAGAGGAAAAATAGTGGCATCCTCTTTCTAAAACTGCTTTTGCCAAGTCAAGTTCTCAGAACTGTAGCTTAAATCAGGCTTCCACTCACAGAAGGTTTGGTTGAAACATCAACCAAATCAAGGTTTCTGAAAGAAAGCTTTGGTAGGTGATCTATCAAGTTTCCCTCTGCACATGTGGAAAACGATTTACTCAAAAGATATTGGTTGGTTTGGGGGGTTTGGGGTTTTTTTTGGTTTGCTTTTTTTTGTTTGTTTGTTTGGTGTTTTTTTTTTTGTTGTTGGGTTTGGTTTTTTTTTTGTCTTTAATATCACTGGGCCATTTCTTTCTCATTGGTTCTTTTGGTCAGCTGGTTTACCAGTGCTCCTCAGTGCATCCAGGTGCTCTCTCCATAGCACTCACAGCTAAATGTTCTTACTCCATGTTACCAAATCATCTAAATGGAAAGTGTCATGCTTCCAAATTTGGTGAATTTACATATATTGGATTTCTGGTGCTCTCCAGCCTTTGACTATCAAAAGAGGACAACTGCAGTGTTACAGACTGCAGGGTGGGGTTTTTTTTACCCTCTCTGCCGAACTTCTATTTTAGACTTAGCTGCATACATACAAAGAACTCTTTTCATGTATGGAAGGGTTGTGGTACACTATTCTGCCATGACAAAAGGAACTTAATATTTGTACTGGCTTTAAAGATTCATGAGTGTACAAGAGACATCAGAAAATTAGAACATTTCTGTGTCTTGGCAGTATGTGACTTTTTTGGGGTACTAAATGCAAATCCTTGTGCAAGGATACAGCCTTAGTACAAGATAGGGAAGAACAAAAGCAAACCACTACATTCTTCTGTTCATAATTTTTAGTAATTTTTCTTGCCAGAGTTAACTGGTTGTCTTATCAAGCCTAAAATCTCTTGTCCTCATTGGCCCTCTTCTTCTTACTATGTTCATGGCAGAGCACCATCCTATTCCCTCTCCTTGCCCAAATTAAAGATCTTATCTGCAATCCTTACTGTCTTCAGTCATTAGTCACAGTAGACTAGGTAGGCTAGAATGTCCTAATGAAAGTGTTGTTACCATGTTTTAAATTTCTCAATTAATCTCAGTTGCTGATAATTTCATCTTTTCCTCACTGTATCATGTTTCCATTCCCAAAATGTAGCTTGACTTCTATTTAGAGATCTGTGGTCTAGCGATTTTCATTCAGGCATTTCTCTTTCATATTTGGAAAGAGCATTGTTTTAAACTTCTTGTTACCCAATTTTACTGGAGACCGAGGCAGTGTTGGCACTGGTGCCTTACCTGCAGGTGGGCCATTGTACCTTGTAGTGGGGAAGATGCCATGTGTAGCCTCTGCAAGATCTACTCCTTGCTCTCACAGGGTGCACTGTTGCCATGGCAACATTGTTTTCTTATCTCGTCTGCAGTCACACAGGAAACCTATGGCACGCGGTGCGCTGTGGGCTGCAGCGCGCTGGGCACGCATGGAATGTGCACCTCGCTCCAGAAGGTTCCCCTCTGCCCCTGCTGGTTCCTTTGCCGCCATGCCCTTGGGAACAGCTGCAGATGGGGGTGGAATGATTGCAGTGTAAGCACACGGCCCCTGGATGTGTGACCGTGCCCCATGGCAGTTCAGAGGGGGATAAGCAAGGGTGTGCTTGGTTTTAGCTGAAGGACCCCAGACGGTGTCAACACGAATCAAAGTCAGTTGGTAGCAAGTCATCTCCTAATAAATAGCACCTTTTTTCTTTTTTTCCCTTTAATTTCAGAGTTCAACAGTAATGGCCCGAGCTGAAAAATTCAAGGAAGTTGAGTATCTCCTTATTCATGGAACAGCAGATGGTGAGTTGCAGTTAATTAGACATTTTAGTATTACAGACAGGTTCACAATTCTACTACTGACAAAACAAAAGCATGAAGGGGCAAGGCTGTTACATTTACGTCAATAAAATAATACTGCTTTTTGCAACTAATCTGTGTTTCAGTCAGCAGTGCTGGGGAGTCTAGTGTGTTCATTGCTTTGATTTTCCCCCGGAGTATTACAGAAGAAATTTTTATTTACCTTTTTCCTCTTCCACTTTTCAGATAATGTTCACTTTCAGCAAGCAGCACAGATTTCCAAAGCTCTTGTTGATGCTGAAGTGGATTTTCAGGCAATGGTATGGTTCCGTTTTGTTTTTCAATAGACAAATGAGAATAATAGCATAAGCTCCCTGTGGTGAGATATAAATTCACTACCACCCTCAATGAAAGTTCATATAGTTGCTTTTCATGTTGGGTAACTGAAATTTGAACATAAAGCACATATTTTACTTCTGCACAAGAAAAACTTTAAAGCAATGCCATCTCATATTTCACCCTTTTTACCTAATCTTTCATTTTCTTAAATTTTTTATGTTCTCAAACAACCAGTCCCAACCTTTGCATATACCCAAAGTGCAATGAATATCTTCTTACAGATAAGATAAAAGGAAAGGTCAGCTTCAGATAAATCCCATATAACCTGGCCATCACATCTGGTGTTTATTGAACTTGTAAGACAAGCAGTTATTTGTCCTTTCTTATGTCATGCACGGAAGCTCTCAGACTAAGGTGCAAGCTCTTCCCTTCCTACATTCTCTCAGCCCTTGGGGAGCAGTGCTAAAAAGGATGATGTATAAGAGGAGGCCAGGTGTATGGTTTTCCTTCAGCCAAACTGGAAGGACATACAGAGGGAGAGGTCAGGCAAATGTGTAAATGAACAGCTGAATCTGCCCTCCATGTGGACAAGCCACATGTTTTTATACCGTAGGCATAAAAACATAGCATACCCCACATACAAAGAAGGGGCTAAAGTATCATAGCCCCTTCCTAACACATCCTGTCTTTGCCTCCATGCTGAAAGCCTCCCACTAGGATAATTTTAAATGGCTGCACATGTTTTTATGTCTGTCATGTTTGATTTATATCATTTAGATGTAGCTACAACTAAC
The DNA here is from genome assembly GCA_013400515.1 of Erpornis zantholeuca. Classification (NCBI taxonomy): domain Eukaryota; kingdom Metazoa; phylum Chordata; class Aves; order Passeriformes; family Timaliidae; genus Erpornis; species Erpornis zantholeuca. The sequence goes on from VZTN01025052.1 coordinate 73,741, forward strand.
ATTCTCTGTATTTCTCTTTCACACAGTGGTACACTGACAAAGACCACTCCATCTCCGGTCAAGCACATAAGCATATTTATACCCATATGAGCCACTTCCTAAAGCAGTGTTTCTCACTGCATTAGCACCAGCATGGTGCTTGTTAGTGATGGTACTTCTCCAGAAAAACTCTCCAGATAATGTACTCTGAGCCAGTATAAAACAAGATGAGACACGAGTCAGCTCTTGGGATACCAGTGTACACAATGAAATGCTAATCTTTATAATGATTCCTGTTGCCAAGCAACTATTGCATTTTTATTGATTGTGTTTAATCAGGTCTTAACATCACCAGAATGATGTTGCAAACTTCTAGGAAGCATGGTACTTGCTTGAGTAATTGCCTTTTGATATTTCAGTCTAAAAGAGAAACATTCTAATTTGTATAGCAGGGTAATGAATGAAAAAAATGTCCCATGGCAATCAGCTGCAGAATAAAAATATAATAATGTTTCCATCAAAAATGAACCCTGGGGTAATTTCTGTGAAAAGAATAAAGAAACTTTTTTGCAGAAACTCTGTAAGGGTTGATAATTATTATTTTAGAATTGGTATCAGTAATACTGCAATGTTAATATTTTATGTGCAGAATGAAACACTGTTTATACTGCAGTTCCTGAAGTTGGTGTGTTTTCCCTGCAATCTCTTGTGTTACAGTTGTAGAACTCCTGCAAGGACAGGACGTAGCCAGCTTTCACCAAGATTTTGAATGATTTCTAATCAAACCAATGGAACTGAATTTCTTTGTGTGCTATCATACAGTACTGTGATTTTTGCTTATTTTATAGTAAAAAAGGCTGCTACTCTGGGAATCTGCACTGTAAAACCTCCTCTGGGAACTTGACAAGACCCCCATTTTTTTTAATGTAATGTTGCTTACAGTTGCTTGTGTACTGATGAATAGGAAGTGGTTCTTATACAACATAAAACATTACAATGTGAACTAGCAGTCACTTAAAGCAAGGGCTGGACTGCCACTCTCCTGTGAACATGCTCTTTGGCATAACTGCTTTCCCTTACAGCCTACCAATAAATGTCTGCTTTATTTCCAGCACTCCAGGTAGGCTTCTCCATCTGAGTATTACAGTAGTTTTCTCAATTTCACATAGAAAAAATGCCATCCACTTGTACTAAAAAATGTGCTGCTTTCCAATAACAAAGACATTAATTCATGAAAGGAGGTGTAGTCCATATCACTGAAAAATGTTGCTTCAGAAAAATAACAGCTAGAATTTGTTTTAAAATCCCCGTTAATTTCGAGGATGACTTACAATGAAGCTTCTGATTTTGTGTAATGGTATCATGTAATGGAGTGTGACATGATTATCTAACACTTAGCTTCTTGATATTACATGCCAGCATCTGATTATGTCTGTATTGTGCGTTATTAGTGACATTAGGTGTGAATGTAGAAGTACTCATGCAGACAGATAAAGCATGGGGGAGAATGTTAAGACACTTTGTGCAGCTTGTCCTGAAATGAGAAAGCCTCAAACAGAATATCAGGTTTTGTTTTCACAAACTAACAATTCCTTAACTCACAAAATAAGTTGTTGGGTGGTTTTGTTCCGTTTGTTGGGGTTTTTTGAAACACACTGGAGCTGAGTTTTACAAATATAGTCTTGGGTTCAAGGCAGTAGTGGCTCTAATGTAGACAGACACCACTGTGTAAAGTTCTATAGGATTACAGGCTGTCAGTTGTCTCCAAGAGGTTGTATCATCACATCTCTCATTCTTTTCACTCAAGGCAAAGAAATCAGTATAATCAGAATAAGGTATATCCCAGCAATACAGACAGGTTATAAAAAAACTATTATCATTATGAACTTCGAGGTGGTGTGTGTATGCAAGGGTAAATAGTTGGGATTTATTTTAATGTTGGCACACTCTCATAAAGACAAAAAAATTGTTTCTGTCATCCAAAAAAGCTGCTTTCACCAGGCTCTCACTAAATAACTGCAAGAATCAGTATAATCAAGGAAACGTTGAAAAAAACAAGTGAAGCTAGAAATGAGTCTAAGTCTTTCATTAGGATGCAATCCTTTGCATCTGACCTACCTCAGTGATTCTGGCATCTCACTGGGAGATTCTCTCCCATTCTCTTCCTGGAACAGGTGAACTCTGAGCTATGTTGCTCTTACTGTGAAGGTCAGACCAAGTACATCACCATCAACTCCACCCGGGGAGCCAACACTCACAGCCTTGCATGTCCCAGTGAGATTCCCCTTGGAAAGGGAGCCATACCACTCAAAAATTTGTGAAGCACATTCAGGTCAGGCAGACATTTCAAATACCACATGATATTGCAAACCTCTTCTGGGTTTTGCAGTGTAAAAATAAAATTGAAAATTAGTTAAGATAAATATTTATTTTCACATAACATATCTTAATTGTGAAAAACACAATAGTCTATTCACATGTACACATAAACTTTTGTAATAAATTACATCCAAGAAATTGAGTAATTTTGACCAGGAATATGAAATTAGAAGTAAATATAGCACTACATCTGCTTAATATTGTGTGTGATTTCAGAATGTTAAGATTAACATTGGAAAAGCACTTAAATTCACGCAAAATCAGAGTGTTTTAAAATAAAACCACTCTGAAATACTGAACAGAAATACAGATTGCCATTGAATACACTAATTTCTTAATATTCTAAGAGTTGGTCAAGTGAAGCTAATACATTTTGATTGTATACATTATCTGTAACAAAGTCAGCAACATGTTAAAACACCATCAGGCTGCTTTCAGGACAAACCAGTATTGAGCTTCTATACTAACCTTAAAACAATTGGAATCTTACAATTTATCATCAAGTACACAAAACAAAGCATTTAATCTTAATGCATCAGCATTTTTTTCCTAAATTTACATTTACAAACATTTAATTAGATGTGAATCCTTCTTTGTGTCCATTAGATTTTTGTTCTCCATAAAAATGGCTTTTAATGGGCTTTGATAATGCTAAGGTAAATTTAGAACAGTGACCCTAATAAGTTTGCAGCAAAATGCAATTATTTATGGCTAAAGTATTGGAACATACACACTCACATACACAAAAGCATTGGGATACTTTAAATGTGCTGGATGGGAAGAGTTGTTCCTGAAGTGTATAGAAAATTAGCTTATTTTGAAAAGCTGGGGAATGTTCGAGCCCTATGGATGAGTTCTTACAAAGATTGCAAGATTACAATTCTTATTTTTAGGATTCAAAGTTACAGCATAATACTGAGAGTTAGCCTTCATTTT
>VZTN01025052.1:81866-107094 GCA_013400515.1 Erpornis zantholeuca
TCTATTTTAAATACAGAGTCAAATTCAAGTTTTAATATTTGGGACTTAAATTAAGGTATTTTACATTCCTATTTGAAATTTCTTTTCATTCTGTCACTCCCAAAAATCACACAAAATCAACTCATTTGTGTTCCAAGGTGACACCATTTTCAATTGGAAGACACAATCAAGGAAAAGGTTGGGGACAGGGTCTTACCTTTGGGGAATCAGCTTCTAGAGTGATTAGGAAGGGGAGCTTATGACAGAAGTGTGATACAAAACAATTAAATAGAAAATAGTTAAATTTTAAATTTATGGAATTTAAAGAGGAAAAAATTCTCTTAAAAAATAACACTGTGCTTGAATTTAATATTTTCTAATTCCTGTAGTAATTCTGCAGCACAGATAAAATATTTTACTTCATTTTACTGGACTGAAATTTAAAATTATTTAACTGTTTTGAGTACAAGTGAAGTAGGCAGAAAAATGTAAAGAAATGATGCAATCATAAAATTATTTTCACTCCAAATATTATTAGATTGCATTCAGAGTACTGGGTTCTTCATACAGCTATTTCCAGGGCAGTGATGATCACTTCTTTTTCAAGAGGAAAGAACAAAAGCAAGCAGAACAAACACAACAGCTGTTGTGCAATATCCAGGTGGAGGCTGGTGGTTCATTACACAAGCATCAGGCATGCTCAACTTCATTTTCCACCGCAGCATAACTAAGTACCATGCAAATATTTGTGATTTTTGGTTTTAAATAAATAGTGAATTTGTGTTTTGAGCTCAGAACATTACAACCAGACATAAGAAATAAAACTGCAAAATGCTATAAATGTTTCTAATCCCTAGCAAAATATTCTCATATTGGTTTGATGCCAATATATAAAGTATAATGAAGTAAAAAAAATTAAGACCTTTTAGAAGGAAAGCTTGACTCCTTATCTTTTGCATTCTCTGAGGTTATCAACAGTGTCTTCCACACAGCAGTTTTTGCCATTTCATCAGAAATGTTTATCACAGATGGGTCATCTCTAGACAAGAATGAAAGTAAATATGTAATAAAACAATCATCAATCTGTCTTATTTATTAATTAATTAAAGCCCTTGTAAATGGATAGTGATGACAATAATTAAGTGCAATGTAAGTTAAAAAATTATGTTAAACTTAAAATATCCTGAACATTTACTCTCTTAGAAAATCTTAGCAGTTTTTTGGTATTTTCTTCCTCCAATAGCACTTAATCACAGTAACATCAATAAAATATATTGTGTCACTCCCAACTAATAAGCAAGAGAAATATGAAGAAGTGTGAAATTAAATGTTGCCCATGATCTCACAGCATTATAGTGGCATAGTTAGATTAATCAGGAATCCCAAATGTCTGACTCATGCTCTGAAACTCCACCTACTTTTAAAACACTTTTAAAAGCAATCAAAAGCCTTTAGAAAATAAAATATTTAAGAGATCTAATAAAAATGCCCAAATTAAACAAACTAATCAGTAGCCTTAAGTAGCACATTGTAGCCATTATGCTGTTTGCTTTGCCTGGACTGCTCCAAACATGTATTTATACACTTAAGAATAATAAAGTCTTAAATGTTTTAAGGGGTTGCCTGTACATTATTCCTGACTTCATGGTTACATGTACTTGGCATTCAGTAAACACCAGTAAACTTGCTGGTGTGTATTTTGGGGAAGCACTTTAACAACCAATATCTTGACTCTTGTTTTTAGCTGTAGGACTGTAACCCTTGCAGTGTCAGGTATTACCCAGGCACCTCTGCCAACGTCAGCACATGATAGAGATCAACAGAGATCACTGCAAGATAAATTAAACTACACATTGCTAATACAAATTAGAACAAAAAGGTATGGACAACACAAGGTAAAAACCAGACCATGTGTAGCGTGATGAGTCAAAAGGAATAGGCTGGGGTTTTTCAGAGACAGAGATGCTGATTTGCATTAGGAGACATTTGGGTAACTTTATGTTGAACTGTTAGGAGGCCACTCTGAGATGCTGTTCCTATGAACTCACATTAATGCAGAAGTTACTGTCACCAGAGATTTCAAATCTTTTATTAAGAATTTCTTTCTGACAACTTTAAATTACATTCACTCCTTATGGGCTGCCAGCATGTCTTATTACTATCTATAACATAGATGTTCCTCCTTTTTGAGTTGTGTCAACCCTGCATAACCCAGATTATGCCATATCTACCCTGGACAGCTCTTGATTCACTCATTATCTTTCATAATAGGATCTTAATTAGAATGGGTAAGAATGTAATACTGTTAGAACCTAGTTTTTCCTGCAGTGTGTTCAAAACCTTTCCTGGATCCCTGCTTGTATCAGGGTGAAGGGTTTGACCTGCTCTGCATCTTCCTTTTGCACTGTGCATGTCAGAAGCCAAACCTGATGGTGAACAGCCTGATCCTGCAGACTTGCCCAATGGAAAACTTCCAACCAGTGTGTCTTTTTCCAAGGAAATGTGAGATCATGGGGAAAGACTAGAAAAGGGCTGACCTTGTTAAATGCTGCAGTGTAGGGGTCAGTTCACCTGTCTGTACCAGACAAACATCCTCCTGACATTCAGTAAACATTAAGAATAAATATTGTGGTGTGTTTATTTTATCTAATTGCAACTCACTTAAAAGAGGAAAGGTATATTTTACCTGTAATGTCCTTCTAGTGGTAACTGAACAGTCCCTTCCTCTTCCATTGCTAACATACTTTGCTCTTCCTAGAACGAAGGAGTTTAGATATGAGACAGCATATGAAATTGTGAAAAGTGAAATTTGTGTACTGTAACCATCTTTTCATTTTCTTTAATATTAAGTATTTATTTGAAGTTCTTAGAGTAAGATACTTTTCAACTCTTTTAATTTAAATAGCCAACATTTAAAACCTTCTATTTTAAAACATGTATTTTCACTTAATGCTATTTTCCAATGCCAACTAGAGTATTCTTTTGTAACAATAAAGAAGAAAATTAGTAACAGTGAGTGAAAAACTGGCTGGTGAAATTTAAGTAACACTGATAACAGGGTATATGCATGGATGTTTACATGCAGGAATTAAGGAATATTAATTTTGCACACACTGTGTTAATACTGAAAAAGCTTTATTTCTTTGAAAGGTAGTGAAACAAGACACCCAAAATTCTTTTTCACTTGAAGAGAATTAGGAGATAAATCTACCAAAAATCTTTATGTAAAATAATTACAAATTTAGCAAATCTGTCTTAGCAGGAGAGGACAAGAATGCAACACCTCTCAAGCACCATGTTCTCCCTGCAAGAACAAATAAAAACAAGTCCTCCAGAGGAGGATTCTCAATTTCCACACCCCTTAGGTCAGGATAACCACAGCTAGGAGGTTAACAAGTCTTGGTGGGAATGTAACCATCAAATCCTGCTCTGAATTGTTGCAGTGTGTGTGTGAGCCCAACAGACACCTGGAGACCTCCACAACCTTCTTCCCTTTATTAGATGGCTTTGTAACCATTTTCACCAGTGCCTGTCTGAAAGCATGAGCTGGCTCTCCCCAAAAGAGAGTTTATCATTTTCTGGTGGATCACCAAAGCCCCCCATGCACCACATACACTGATTGCTGGCAGGAGCTGCAAGAGCCAGCACAATATTTCAAAATAGTAGAATTTAAGTTCTCTCTGCTCATAAAATTGTTTCTTTTATGCTTTATTACTAGAAGTATTTCAAAAGGCAGAATATTTTTTTTCTTCAAGTGGGAAATTCCTTTGTTCATTCTTGTCTCAGAAATACTTAATTGATTAACATCAAAGTGGCTTCCAAAGGAGGTCTGTGAGGAGAAGGCACATATCATATCCACTATAAATGTAAAAAGCCCTGGAAAAACATGGCCTAAAAATATAAAAACAACTTAAGTGATGAAATTAGGATCCAATCAAGTAAGTTTCAGATCCTGTCAACTATATTTCTGAATATTCTTGTGGGTAGAATACTTCTATTTTTAAAAGCTGTGTGATAGCAACTCTCCAATTAATTCCTTAGGCTACATGTCAGAAGTTTTTTATTACTAGTTAATTTTGTCATTTCCAGGCTTCACAGCTTCATAAGTTTTTGACAGTTGAACAGTTTTAATAATAGCTCTAAATATTTAGAAATGCCAAAATATGTAAAAATAACCTCTCAAAATAGACAGTGAATGAAATAAAGTAACACCAGTAGATTTTCCCAGTTATGTTTTCTGATGCCATCCTATCAAGCAAAGGAAGGAAAGTGACATATAACCAAAACATAAGGATAACAAGGAATTCTTTCCAATAACCAGACCCACAAGAGAGCTACCTTGGTTACTTCTGGTTACTCTGAATTGTGATGACAACAGACACAGTGGTGAAACAACTCTCTGGTCTGCTTTGATTCAAATGAAAAAGCAATGACTCGTATTTTAATTTCAGCCTGGTAGTTTTACAGGCACATACTAAATAGTAAATAATCATCATGATGCTTATCACATAGGTAATATCTTTTCCCCAAAACATATTCCATGACAGTATGTTGCATATGTCAAGGAAATCAAAGTTAAGAGTTCTCCAGGTTACAGATGAGGCAGGGAGTTGCCAAAGGCCACAGAAGAATCAATCCTAAAGGCAGAGAAATCTAGTTTGTATAGTTACACCTTCAAGTTAGGTAAATAGGACATAGCTCATGTCCTATTTTTCCAGATAAACCTACTAATGGGAATCCTTAACACACACATTTCCCTGGTCTTGGATCACATCTCAGGGCATCCCTAAGGATAATTTGCTGACTTATCCATCTACATTGTCTAATTTTTGCAGCTCCCCTGTAGCACCAAAAGTTTAGGTCTCATGGGTCCTGGGCTTCTGCAGAAGTCAAAGAGCACGGTAGAGGTGATGGGCAGAACTGTGCCCACTGACTGCCAGGACTACACAGCATCATCTCCACATTCACCTCCCTCTGCTCACACTGTGGTACTGTTCAAAAGTGCTGATGCAGGACACATGAATCCCCTTTAAAACACCCCAGCACCCACATAGTCCATCTACTGCTCTTGCAGTTCACCATTGAGACTTGTCCCTCACTTATTTGGGCCCAGTACTGAGGTTTCCTCGCTGCTGGCATGGATCAGGTGGCTGATACCATGGACAAGGGACATGTGTGTCCCTTACACATAAAGCTACTTTATATCCCCCTAGTTTTATATGATACTAAAACAAACAATTCATGAAGCCACAGCTAGATAAACATACTATAAAATAGATCCAAAATAGGTTAGAAAGCTATGATCAGATCAGTTTCACTATCAAAATATAGGAACATTCTGAGTGGAAATATGTAAGAATCTGTCCCATAGCTAGTTGATAAGAAATTATCTGAAAAGCATATTCTTTGAAATGAGGAGTCCAGATCTGAAACTCTTGAAGGGGTTAGCAGTGTCACTGACCTTTCCTTTACAAAGTGAAAGTAAATTGTTTCTGCTGTAGCAGAAGGACAGCACTGGCCCAGAGTGTAACTGGGACACTGCCCAGGGTCATGGCCCTGCTGAGCAGGGAGGGCACAGAGTGGTGCTGTGTGCCCTGTGCAAGGCTCAGAGGCAGCTGGGACATCCATAGGCCTTAAATTCTGCACTTCTCTCCTTGGCATCTCCTGCAGGGACAAGGCCCAGCCCAGTGCAGCATCCAAGTGCCCCCCAGGCATCTGAGGGCTTTTCTACAGACACAGGTTAATCTCTGCACACCACCTGAGGGGGTCTCAGAAGCAATCCCCAGGAGCACTGGGGATAATATTTTATATGACAGTATGGCACCCTAAGAATGCATCCCCACCTAAGCCTTACCAGATTTGTAACCTTAAAAGCACTTATGCAAAATATGACAATATTACATGTAGATACTGCCTGGTGCATGGAATGTGCCTTACTTAGAGAATTTTCTCTGAATGTCTGAAGGAGAAATTGATAAATTGCTACTCACAAAAAAACCTGAAAACATGACCCACCTCTTTCTCAGCATCTTCCAGTTTCTTTTTCTTGCTCTCAGGCATCAAATCATCTAACCAACTGAGCTCCCGCTTGGTAAAAAAGAAATCCATGAGTTTTCGGACAAATACCAAAGCCAGGACCTGAAAATATATGAATTCAAAGATTTAGGAAATCAAGCAAATAAAACAGACAAATACACTTGTAGAGGAATAGTTTCAAAAGTGACAAGTTTGGAGCTAGAATTGAATTTTTTAATTTGAATAAGCCAACAGCTGCTATCCCTTTGTTCAAATGAAGTATGGCTTGAAGCATTTAACAATCACTGAGGTCAGTAAATAGCTTCTATTTTCTACTAGTGAAATAATCAGAAGGAAATCACTTAAGCAGCAGACCACCTTTACTTCTACCAAGAGACAGAACTGTTAAGTTCCTCAGTACAATGAACAGTCTTCCTTAATAGGTGAATCTTCTTTCTGTAACAGGATTGAGTACTATTCCTTAAGAAAAAATATCAAATAAATTTTATTATTTTTTCTTCAAGAGAAGAATTTTCCCTGAGAGAATATAAATTGGGATATCCACACACAGGACTCAAAATAGGGGTTAAATGCCAAAGTTTTCCTTACTTAATACACTATAAATTGTCCTTGAACACAGAATCAAAGCAATATTATAATTACTGCCCAAAATATTTTTTATTCAATAATAATTACCCACAAGTGAAAAGGGATTTTTAGAGAAAATAAAACATTTCATACCATCATAGGAAAGACAATGGCAGCTCTTGAAACCTTTATAATCCAGAGAAGCACAAGACAACTCAGCTGAATTATAGTGAAGAGATGGACCTTTCTAAGAGGAACATGCCTTAGATAAATAAAATCTGGCTGATGCTTTGCAGGCATCCAGAATAACTTTATCCTGTCAAAAAGCTGAAAGAGAAAAATTTAAAAGTTTGGATGAAAATGAAGTGTAGGATCATCTATGCTGGCATTCACACACTGCCTAAGAGATCCTGAATATCCAAAGAATCTGGCTTGTTATTCTAAAAGCAAAAACTTCATCATTTCAGCAGCACAGAAGAGACTACCTCAGTCACAGTCATAAGCCTTTAATCTGTACCAGTCCAGCAGTGGCAAGGGACTCATCTCCTCCCCCACTGAGCCACCGGAGTAAGAATGAGAAATGTGTTATTTAAGCAAAGTTTGATTACTTGGTTAGTTATACTTCAGTTCCTTTCCATTTTATCACACTTGTCTCCCTAGATTGTACTGCTCATGTGCTGAGACATTGAATTCTGCTGAATTACATTCTGTATGGCCATACTGCAGGAAATACCCTGTTCACATCACGTTGTATGTAACACTCAAAGAAGATGGTTGCTTTAAAATAATACTGCTAATCATGAACTCCCAATGTTAGGCAAAGCCAGACTTCAGAGTGGTTGTGAATCAATTGTGAATCAAACTGAATGGAAGCTGGTTGATCCTGTTGGGCATATGCACTATCACACTGCTTTCCTAATACATCCTAGGCTTGTTTTTCAACAGCTGAGCTCTGCCTCCTTGAGCATATAAAAGGCTGCTCATGGAGGGACCTCTTCAGTCTTCTCTTTCCTATAAATTAACAGGAGTTTTTTTTTACTTCACCAGACACTTTATCCCAGGCTGTTTTCTTCTCTATATTTCACTTTATTCACTCAACCAGAAACAGGAAAGGAAAAAAAAAAANGCCAGGCTGCTAGGAATGTATATGAGAGGTTCCTGTTGTTCAGGCCTATTTGGCTCCATACTGACCTGAGACACTTGTATCATGGCACAGTAGTGATGGTGATACACCAGTTCTCCCTGCATGGATGAGCTATGCTGTATTCACACAGCCTTCAGCAATGTCAAGTCTTGGAAATTTTTATTGAGCATGTGCAAACTGCATTTTTTTAAAGGCTTATAATTTGGCCAGATTTGAGCAGATTTCTTTTTCACAGAAACAGCAAAAAGCACATCCTCCCACAAAAGCCATCTTATCAAATCTCCATTCCCTGTCCCAGCATGGGGGAGGGAGATAAGGAGGGGGATGCTATCACTCTTCCAAGTAAAGATAGCCAGATTTCAGCATGCCTTAAAAGCACTCCTCAATAGTGTACTTTCTCATACCCCTGTTCTGAGAAACAGCTGAACCATATTAAATTGAAATTATTTAAACCTCAGTAAAAGCCAAACTACACTTCTGAGAATATCAACCCAAAGGATAAGAGCTAGGCAGCCAAACTACACTTCTTAGAATATCAACCCAAATGATAAGAGATAGGCAAAGTTATAAAAGAAGAGTCTCTGAATAGAGACCACCAGTCAAAAAAAAAAAGGCTTTGCCTATAAATGGATTGACCTTGCAATCAAATACAATGGAAGAACCAATCAGACATTTTCTTTGCTTTTTCTACTTGGCCCTTTGCACAATACAACTTGTGTTTTCACCGTGTGGTTGTCCTTGCTCAATTGCCTTGGAAGGTGTGTCGATGCCTCGTGGGCTAAGGGATTTGGCACTGTGCCATTTAATGCTGGAGAAATGTACACAGGGTCCCATTGCCAACCCCAACCCCAATGCTGGAATGTCTGGTTTCTGCCAGCTACTCCTACTTAAGGCCAGTGCAGGAATGCTGCCCTTCCACTGGAATTGACCCTTCATCCCTGAAGTACTGTGCCTTGCAACAGCTCCCCCTCCCTCCCTGCCTGGAGTGTTTACTTGCACAGGGAGGGCCCCCAAAATTTCACTCATGTTAGTTTTAGGGTAAGTTAGCCCTAAAGGCAAAGTTCAAGATCAAATGTAGCCCTGCAAAGAAACTTGGAAGCTGAAAAGGCAACATGCAAGCAAGTGAATGGGGAGGCAGTAGAGAGGCAAGAGCCCCTGATAGTTATTCCTCAGTTTTTAGCCTCAGACAAAAGTCCCTTGATAACAAGAGAGAACAGAAAAATCAGCACCCAAAAAACAGGAAAAGAAATAGAGTACATTATCTAAAGGCAATACTCTATTTAGAGAGAATCCATTTTGCTTTTTAAATGAGTCACTTTCAAAAATTTAAGGTTGGTAAGATTCCTTTAAGATTATACACAAAAGCTAATACAATAATATAATAAGAACAACTATATTTTTTACAGAAAGCATCATCAATAACACACTCATCATAAATCCATTTTACCTGAATTCCCTTTAGAGATGAAGCACCCATGTAAAGAAACACTCCATAAAGCACTGGCATAGGAATAAACTGCACAAACAAGCAGAGAAAGGGAAGAGCATATTAAATACCACTTAACAATTTTAAATGCTTCTAGAAAGACATTCAAAACAGTTGAAATACAAAGTGCCATATGCCTGCATTAATCAGACAAGTTGCAAATTCAGAGTCACTCAATTATAAATTAATAATGTTTCTCAGAGTATAAAGCAAAAGAAGAATCTGGCTCTGTAGTTTTGTTATCCTCTCATGGCCAGTTACTACAACATACTTTATTCCCTATTAATAAAACTAACAGAACTACACAAAAACATGTAAGTCTTAATTTATACTTAAATTCTTTACTTAAAAGGCTGCTCAGAAAAATGTTGGAGAGACACAAAATATTTCTTACTGCTAAAAGAAATATTTTGTGCTGTAAGCATTTAAAAATGAGTGAAAGATTCTATGGAATGATTTTGTAAGAGACGATTTTAAATGTTCAGGTTCCCAGCATACACTGCTTAGGTAAAGGAGTATGTCCATAGGTAAGTATCTGTTACATATACTAAATACACAAAATGCATGTTCTGTGTGTTTTCAAAGTGAAGGCTTTATGATACACTTAATAAAATACTGCTGGGAAGTACAAGTTCTAAGGCCTTATTACCTCCACTGTGACAATAGGCAAGGCTAATTTCTGGTTTTAATAAAGCCAGTGCCAAAACTCTCACTGATTTCCTAAAGGCCAGATAATTCTTTAAAAAGTATTACTTGTACACATGGCATTATATATGCATGTAATTAGACACCCATTCTCAGGCCACTGGTGAGCTGTGTTGAGTATGCAGGAAGCATGAGATAATTTTCATGTTCATTTCCAAGAAACGAACCATGGAACTTCTCTTAAAACTGTGAAAATATTTTCGAATTACTCAGAAATCACAATTTTTTTTTTAATTTTCTAAACAAATTTTATATCGGTATATTTATATATATATATGTATATAACGAGACTGTTTCATGATAATTTGCAAATGGGCCCAAAGTATTGACAAAGTGTTAATCTTCAGCTACTACAGCTCAATGGCAGAATTCCCTTTGACTTCAGTCAGGCCAGATTTTCACTACAAGGTTTTTGTTTACAAAATTCTAGAAGTCCCTAGGCACTTTATTAAGCAAAATTAGAATGCCACTTTAGACCCTCATTGTGCAACATTATGCTAGTTAATAATGTGCCTGGAAAGAGCATTCGTTAAATAATACAGTAACAACGGTGACATGTCCAGTGCAGTATTCCTAAACTTTCCCTTACTTCCCCAAATTACCTTTAGAATACTTGTCAAAAAGACAGATGAACCCATAAGGATAAAAATCATGAGCCCTGTGACTCTTTGCTCCCGGATTCCAAGAAATTTTGGCTGCTCCCCTGGAGCAGAGCACTCTGATTCCAGTTTTAGGCTGTTCACATGGGAAATAGAGAGGACAGTGGCTGCAACAAACCACGGCAATCCCATAATGGAGCACACACCAAGCATCACTGCCACCATGAGAAGGTCGAGGTGGTATCCACATCCTTTCTGTTAAAAGAAGGACAGAAAGAAGGTGTAAAATGACATCTGAATAAAGGAGAACACTCCTGGCAGGCATTCCTAATGAACCTCTAGAGACAATTAAACGTTTGTGACTTGTAGGAACAAGAGAGCTTCCTTCCATGTGTTATCCAGGCTGGGTCAGTAGTGATGGTTATCTAAGGGGAATCCCTACTAGTTCACACTTGGTGCTCAGAGTTACTGGACTCTTTCCAGTTAAGTGTATCACAAATCCACTCTACAGTGGGCACCAAACAGCCTTCTTGTTTACAAAATGGATACTGGTAAGACACTGGAAAATACATATATTTTTTCGTTTTAGCTAAGTCTCTTCTGTGGATAACAGTAAGCAGAACATCCAGCTGTGCTGCCAACTTCCCACTGCACTAATCTTAGTAGAGCCTCCATCCATTCTTACACAGGAGTTGAAAGTATGTCTTTTTATTGGGCCCTACATAAAAATTTCTAGCATTTGCAAAGTCAGTTTATGCTAGAAACCATAAAAGTACACTGATCCTTTTGAAGTTTTTTAAGATGGTAATCACATGATAGTAATACATTTTCACTAACTTACTTTCAATCTTAAATAAGAGCAGACAGCTAGAAAATAAGATACATTAAATTAAAATATAAAATCAGGTACTGGTTTATTGGCTTCCATACTCAAACATAGCATTGTAATATCCACATGAAAAGTCAGTACAAAACCTTAGGGTTTGGATCTCCTCTGCAGTAGTCAAATACTACATAAATTTACCAAGAGGTGGATAATGCTTTGCTTTTTTAATACTGCATAAAATCCTTTGGTCAAATCTCAGATAAATCTAAAAACCTGCAATTACAACCTTCACTTGAAAAAGAGAAATGATCAATGCATCAAGCTTGGTTCTATAGATATCTGCTACCATAGCTGAGTGGGATATTTCATTTCAATTTTAGCAAGTATCCAGGACCTCCTCACAGCTGCAAGCAGCAGCTGGAGCTATTTTCCTTTAAAAAGTTGGGTAGTTAGCCATATCCACAAAACTTTGCAACATGGCAACAAATCCAGTGTCATGGTCTGATGAAACAGTGTTGTTCATGCAAACAATGTGAATATGTTGAACCATAATTTTGCCTGTAAACCCATGCAAATGCCTTTTGACATAAAAAAAGTAACTAAACTAAACTTGGAAGGGTTTGCTACAGAGACTGCCAAAAGCTGAAATGTGCACTATCCAGAATTTGCTATGGGAAGTATAAAAAAAGAGGGGAAAACGAGTTGGAAGCAAACAAATCATTTCTTTATGAAGACAACTTTTACTTCTAAAATGGGAAGCGTCTGGGTTTATGAAAATGTAAGCCACATATCAAAATGAAAATGCCATCTTATTTGCTTACATTATTTAAAAAGGGGGGAAAAGTTAAGAAAATGAAAAGAATCAACTCTAGCAACCTTCCCTCACTCCCCAAAAGTGCTTATGAGTCTTATCTCCAAGACACATCTTGACAAACTCAGAGATGTGTCAAACACAGATATTAGTTACAGGCACAATGCACTCAAAGAAAGAGTTTAATTCTAAATCCTAACAGAGACACCTTTTTTTACCTTCTGACACATTTATGAGGAATGTGTCTGCTAATGCATACAGAATCCGAGAGCATTTCCTCACATTCATACATGATCTGAGGAACCTGACATATGGGAAGAAAAGGAAGCATAGCAACAGGTGATGCTACACCAGACCCCAGCAAAACTAAAACGCAGCAAGACAAGGGGGCAGCCAGGAGGACCATCTGACTCCCAGATGCCAGTGCTGAAAAAACACATTCCAAAGCTTGGCAGCAAATTCCTGCATCTGTCAAGTTAACCACATGCAATGCTATGGATTGACATGAAGAGCCAGGCTGACAAAGAGGGCAAAAAAAGAACATATCAAATGTCACAATCATCCAAGAAGAGGCAATGCAAAGTGAAGGTTGCAAATGCATTTGCTAAAGCAACTTGGGATTGGATTGCTGCTTATTAAAAGTATGTCAAAAAAAAGCCTAAGCTTGCTGCATATACATGTACAGAAACCTGCTGCTAGATTTTGCCCAACAGTTTTTCAGAGGGGTGATGTCCCTTTTTCTCTCTCCATCTGTAGGCAACTAAAGTGTTAGAGAACAGAGCAGGAAGTTGTCCTATGTTGTTTTAAGAACCCATTGTGCCTCTAAGGCTCAGTTTTATTCTTCTCCATTCTATAAGATAGGAAGGGCATTAAAAAAAAAGGATAGGTAGAACCACAGAGAAGGATGAAGAGAGGGGGAAAAAATCTTATATTACAAAATAACTCCTAAGTAGTTTTTAAAAATCCAATAAAGTAGAAAAAGAATGTCAATACCTGAAAAGATAATTAATATTATGGTATTTAAGGACATTATTAACTTGAAGTGTTTTTATTTTCTTTAAGTGAATGAATCATACTTCTAATAAAGCACAGAAGATAGCACTTTCTTAATTCAGAATCTGTATTCCAATTACATTCATAAAGCCTTCTGTAAGGCCGTGGATCACTGACACAGGGCACAGGTACTACACAGATCAACAAAGAAAATAAACCATAAAATTTTAAAGGGGTTCTATATGATATATAACAAACTAACATACTCATGTAGATGGATGCACATTACATAATCTGAAGTAGAAAACAACAGTGAAAGTATAAATTTTGACTGAATACCTTTAGTTTGTGTTCTTTTCTATTGATAATGACAGCTGTGATCTGCTGGTCCATAAAGATAAGGATAGTACAGAGCAGGGCTGGAATTACAGCAGCTATCACTGTCCACCAAGGATTAGGCCCCAAAGGAGTAATAAACCAGCCACGATCATCTCTGGTGGGCTATAAAAACAGTCATGCATGGCCAGTCAGAAGTGTAACGATTTTTTACATTTCAGCTTCACAAGAATACATAAAAAAGTTACTACAATATGATTTCCTTTAAAACCGAACTATAAAGGAGCACTACAAAAATGGTAAAGTTCCTATGATGCCAAACCAAGAAATTACAGGTAATTAAATTATCTGGAATATTACAGACTTGATCGCACTTGATACAGTAAACCCAGAATTTGGAAGAAGCCCCAGAACATTACAGTAGTCTAGGATTTGGGTGATTTAAACCTTGGTAATCTTTGCAGAGATGACATTAGGAAGTGTGAAGGAGCTTGATGGGATGATTTACATGATTAATAAATCCAAGAGATTGCGTAATACCTTGTGAACACAAAAATTTTAAAATAGTATCATTACTCCCTGATGAAAACAAAAAACTATAAACCCATTATAGTAGATCACTTTGCAAAATGATAAAGCAGTGCAATTTATCAACAACTTACCTTAAAAGCATTTGGAACCTGAAGTTTTGGTGATGGAATTCCAATGGCATAGTCAATTAAAACCATGGACAGAATAGTGAGAAAGACAGCAAAATCGCTGACAACAGATCGTACCTACAATTATTGAGAGAAATTACAATTTTAACTAAAACATTCATGTATGACTTAAGATTCTTCTTCACTGGTTTGAGACATTTTTCACTTACAGCTGAAACCGTGATTATTCTAATACAAGTTTCCAACAGAGGAGAGATGCTCTGTCTACTTCACCAGCAGTTAACTGAATTTGCAATGCAGATGAAATTCATACT
The DNA here is from genome assembly GCA_013400515.1 of Erpornis zantholeuca. Taxonomy (NCBI): domain Eukaryota; kingdom Metazoa; phylum Chordata; class Aves; order Passeriformes; family Timaliidae; genus Erpornis; species Erpornis zantholeuca. Next base: position 96,322 of record VZTN01025052.1, read on the forward strand.
TAGACATGACAAATGACAACTTTGAAATTGAAATAATGGCACGCACCTTTGTTGGGAAGTATCGGCTAGTTTTGAACTGCTTCAGTGTGGAGGAGAGCGTTACTGTAGAGAAGAACAGGATGACAGACCAGAAGAGGACATCTGGAACGTAAGGGCCGTGATGGCCACAGGCTCGTCCAACAAACTCACCGTGAAACTTTTTACATTCCTGCCAGGGAGAGCAAAACAGTATTGTAATAAAAAATACCCATGCTTACACTAAAATTTCCTTTCCAATTTCTTTCCTATATTGCAAGCAAATTGTATTACTAAAAATAGTAAAACAATTTTTAGATATTTCGTATTTTTAAACTTAAAACTCACTGTGTTTATATCTAGTCTGCATGGAAAATTCTCAAAGGAATCTCTTTTTTAACCATATTAAATGAGGAAGTTACTAAGATGTACCATATACAAAGCCATTACTACAAAAGCAGATTTAATGCAAACTCAACAAGTACACTGATTTATTTTCTGTGTGCGAATACAGATTTACACTTACTAACACTCTCCAAGTGTGGAAAGCAAAGTTCAAATGCCACCAAGAGAAAGGCTGCTCGTGGTGCATTCCTAAGAACTGCTTTTTTGTTTCAACGTCACCGGCCCAGCAATTGAAGAGAAAACTATTGAGGACGTGTGGCCTAAGAGGAGCCAAATACATTTAATACCACACGAGGGCAGCACATCCCGCAAATTTTCTTTCTCTTAAAAAAAGGTCTGATAAAATGCCGGAAACCCCAAAGTCTGTAACATCAATTATATTGAATATAATTTATTATCGATATACAGATACAGTAGAAAGCATTTCCAGTACTTCTCCACTACCATCTTAGTTGTCTAAAATCATAAAGAGTAGCTCTAGAAATGTGACCTACCAGGTTAAAATCCTTTCCTTCTCCTTCCCTCCACGCTTATTAAGAAAAATGAAATGCAGCACCCAGAATCCAGGGATTCCAGACAGAAATATTCTGCCAGATTAGGATCTTTTAGTATTAAAGCAAGTGTGTCATTGGCTCGTCAGACTTGGTGCACAATAACACATTATGGGAAACTTCGGCTTTGAGCAAAGGTTATCATGGAAAAAACCACAATTGCTATTTGGTAACTGTGAGACAAAGGAGTGCAAAAGTTTTTATACTGTCAGAGCAGTAAACTTGGGGTGAAGTTATTCATATGCCTCCTAAAGAGGATTTTGTCACCATCAAAACCCTTTTCACACTGGGTCCAAAATCCTCTTCGTATTTGGTCCAAAATACTTTGCTCACATTTGGTTTGTCTTGATAGCAAAAAATAATAGTGGGGTTTTAAGAGAGAATGAGAATCCAGATCTTCAGAAACTTGAAACATTTCAACTAGACACAAGAAATACATGCTCAAGATATGAGCAGTAAAAGAGACATAATGGGGTGAGTCTGACCAAATATTTACAGACAGCAATGTCTAATCTCTTACTACGATTCTCTAGAACAGAATTTTCTTGATGATGCTTGCAAGAAACAAAAACATTACAGTACAAAAAAATTCAGTTATTTCTTTGACAACCACAGGAACTCATGGGAAAAGTTGGTCAGTTATACTGCTACCTATGCAAACTCAAGTTTTGGTAATAAGCTTTCACAGAAGTTTTTAAGGGGTTTATATAATGCAGCCAGCCTTTTACATTTATAGTTAAAACAAAATCTGTTATTTTAAATCTCCTCAGCTGCAAATGTACTCTGAAAAACACTGTCAGAGATCTGAGAAAGTGAGAGGAGGAGTCTGCCCCTGCACAGATGCTCTTAGAGTGTGCTGCAATTTTGAGAATATTCATTCTGGACTGCTGGAATCCCTCAGGCCAGCAGTTCTCAACTTTCTTTCTGCTGTTGCTACACCAACAGAGTTGAGGAGCAGTCCCTGCTCAGAGGAAGGCATGGAAGCAAGACAGAGCAGCCATGGAAGACATCTCTTACTTAACACGAGCTCTTCTGCATTCCTGCCTTTGAAAAAAAAAAAAAGAACAGGATCTTCTGGAGACAGTCCACTAGACTGGCTTTTAAGTGTTAAATTTGATTATGCCTACAATTTGGTTAATTCAGTTATATCTCTTCAGTCTGGTGTCTTTTGCACTCAATTCTCTTTGACTGTGTAATGAAATGATATGTTTGCTAGAAAAAGTGGTGGCCCAATCTCAACATGACACTTTAATCAAGTTGTAAATGTCACTCTGAAGAAGGAAAACTTGAATTATATAAATCCTTTAAACACAGAAAAGTGTACTGTTTAGAAACTAGTTACACATTCATGCAAGCCCCACTAAACTGTAGTTTTATCCTCTTCCTCCCCTGGGAAAAAAAAATTATAGAATTTATGTAAGAAAAAAGGGGTCACTGAAGAGAAAATGTTACAAAATTTCTCCCCTTCCTCTTTTTTATAGCCTGAACAATTGCAAGAATGTTTTAGGGGAAATAAATGCTTCCGATTCGTTCTACACAAGGGAACTTTGGTTTTGCCATCTGGCAGAGTTTAGGACAAATTCATTGTCATTTGACATGTTTGACTTAATCTCAGCCAAGCTCTTGTACTAGTGTGTCAAGAAGGTTCCAAAGCAGGGCATAAAATGCACACACTTGCTTTAACGTGTGCTATCTGAGGCTGCAAAAAGCTTACAAAAGGAGATAATGCTATAAAGTCCATGTTAATTTTTGTTAAGTATATTTTATTATTTATTTGAGCAAATATGATCAGGAAAAATGGTATTCTTTTCAATATATTTGCTGCAGTAAGATAGACAAAATTATTTATGGCTCTGCCTTTATTTATTAAGTTCCAAAATTTACTTACTGACACAGTTAGGTTTCCCCATGGTACATCAGATGCAGATATATTGTAGTCCTGCCAGTATTGCAAGGTTTTATTGCTAGGATGTTCTGGTTCCACACAATTGCATCTGAAAAGACAATTCTTTTTTTCCTTAATAATGAAAGATATATCAGATATTAATCCAAATTATTAAATTTATGATACATTTAAATTATGCTCTACGTTGACAGATAATTGTAGTTCAAATGAATTCAGTAAATGCATGCTTTGAAGCAGTTTGTAGTCAGTAGCTAGTGCTATTTCTAGAGTATAATTTGCTGTGAGGTGCATATGCATATATAGTACGTAACATGACATATTCAAACCACTGATCACAGTAAGTTTTACCACCTATTTTCTTCCTTGTCTATTGATACTTCTGAGCACAGTTTGTAATACTGAGAATGTGCCAGTCCTGTTTCCCCCTCTTACACCTAACACTTCTCTACGTGGACATTAGATCCTATGTTCTGTTCCCGGCTGATCCATTTCTCTAATAACAAACTCTCTGTATCCTCTTTCTTTCCCAGATGGAGAAGTGCCTTTGCATGCAATACTGCCCCACTACCCAGTCAGCTGTCAGGGCTCTGAGTGTCAGATCACCAGCACCAAAGGCTCTCTGAACTCTGTCCCTTGTTCTTCCTTTCCCCACAGCTGCTCTAAAAGCACACTTTTCATTTTAAATTGTGTATTTTAACGTGCAAAATGTGACGAGGCAGTGTGGGAGGACAATACTGCAAATAGGTAATTTAAAATCAAAATTAAGTCTTTAAAGCCTCTGAAGCAACTGTGGGAGGCTTTTTCTTTGACAAAGCCTTCAAAATATCCAGGATACTCTGTAGGATCCACGATGTCAAGTGCGCTTTGCAATACGCTGTAAATTAATCCTACTTTAATAATCTATAGCAGCATCTAGCCTGCTAGTATTTTAATGTGCTTATGATGACTTTAAATAAATTGTGTACTCTCTGATAAAGTTTTCAGGAGTATCTGGGGACAGGATAACATCTGACTATTGCGTGCAGAGTCACTGAGCATAAATTGCATTACTGCTGTAGCAGAATATCAGTTTATTCACTTACCTACGCCATCTATTTTCTATGTGGTTGTTTATCTTTCCACAGAATGACAATACTCATCTAGATTTGTATGATTTTCTATAAAAGAAATTCTATCATCTACATCGTGAGGACACAACACTAACATCCTATTTCAATTACAATACTATACATGTGACAACAGCTGCATTTAATATATAGATAGGGAAAGATGCAGGTTGTCTTTGAGCAATTCCTTGCTTTTATTTTAAATGCGGCTATTTACGAAAGGAAGAGAAAACCCTTACAGCCCATGAACAAAAAGCTAAAAAAAAAAAAAAAAAGAAAAAAAGCAACTGCATTCAGAGAAATAGAGGGCCTGAGCCAAAAGTCCTTGACTGGATCTTCCAAACATATTTAATATGCTTTGGATCAGGCCCTAAGTGCAGAATGAATGCATGTTCAATGCATAGTTCAAAGTATTACAACATGGGTTAAAGGAAGCACATCACTACTGGTGAGCTACAGGAGCAGAGTAAAGCCAACAAACATTACAGCTACGTCATGTATTGCAAGGAGTGCTTGATGTTCATGCAACACCGTGGCTGTGAGGGGTTACTCTGTGAGCTCCCTGGCCCCGGTGTCCATCGCCGATCGCAGGCTGGCCAGACGCCGGGCCATGGCCCAGGGGGCGTGGGCTGCTCACTCTGCCACTTCCTCACTAGAAGGGAAGACTCTGCCTGTCGCCAGCACTACATGGTACAGCTACACTTGCTGCAAACTGCAAAATTACATTTAAAGGTTAGAGGAGCCCAAACTTCTATTTCCTCAGAAACATGATAATTGAAGTTATAGTTTAGTACAGCTCAGGTAATTCACCTTTGGATGAGATCACCTGTTTATTTCTACAGCAACATCCCTTTCCTGCTGCACAGCATTCCAGTCTGGTCTTTACCAAGGTTCACAGGCATTTAGCAATGGCAGCCTGATCATCAGCAAATAAGTGACTTGTGCAAAATCCACCCATGCAGACCAAAATCACCCTACACACTGCTTTTGTCACTGAATGGGAGCAGAATTAGGCCCTAACTGTAAAGATCAGATCCTGTTTCTCCTCAGAAGACCATTCAAACAATGATCTCAGTGTTTTGATATATACAACATTACATTGCTTTCAATATTATATGTGTTTTGGCAGCACTGACATTTTGATGTGAGATTGTATCATGGTATTACTGTCTTACAGCATCCCACTAATTGCTTAACATTATAGAACTGTGAGATAGTAAAACACTCCCTGTCCATCCCAGAAAACACAAATGAAGGTACCATTCAGTGCCAAAACATAAAAGTATTTTCTACTAAATGTCTTCAGTGATAACTATTTCCCAACATAATTGATCTGCAAGGAGAATCTCACATTAATGAAATAATGCTTCCTATATTAATCTTTTTTATATTTTAGTCTCTTTCATTGTCATTTTTACTTTGAGAAGTTTTGGGAGAAAAAGTAAAATATGCTTAATATTTAACACAAAAACATCCTTCTATTTTCCCAATAAAATATTACTCAGAAGGATGGAATAAACAAAAATATATTTCCTCTTGGGGGTTTGAATGCTCTTACATTCTTGTAAAGTTGTTTAAAGTGCTGAGCACTTGCCCACAACAAGAGATCTGTGTGGAGTTTATGCTATTACCAAATGAGTAATAGATTTTACAAACACCTCTATTTTCTAAGCAACATATTCAGCTTTAAATACAGTACCAACTTAGCAATGTACTCTTGTGTCTTTTAGTGATAAGTCAGCAATCATCTTCCTTATGCTAAAAGATTCAGAAGGATTCATTTGATTCTCTAGCATTGTGCTAGAATCCAGGCAGGGAAGAATCTGACACTGGCTATGGTAGCAAAAGAATAGGTGCCACTGTGGAGGGGTCTGGGGGGGAATCTTTGCTGCCAATCTCAACACATCCATTTCATCACACTGATGGCAGAAATAATTCATTTTTGATCTTTACACTTTTGGATACATTCTGATCTCTTGGTAGCAATTCCGATGGTTAAACATGAGTGACTGTACACTCCATGGTATCTGTGACATCCATGAGGAGTTGGCACATTTGAGAGGGTCTACAGCGACTCATGCCTTTGTTTTCAAAGCAGCTGGAGGCTGAGAGATCTAAAATGGCACTAGATACTCAGCCACAGGCCACTATCTGTAGTCAAAATGTCCATATTTTGCAGCTAGGCAGATACCAGTGGAGATTGCTTTTTTTTAGATTATTTAAAAATCTAATACAGCCTAATAAAAAGTGGATTATAAATCTGAGGTAGATAAACCATTTCAGACAACTCAGAACTGTTGTAAGATTAGACCTGACAAAATGAGAAATTAACCAAGAATAATAACCTGAATCTGCTAGCTAGAAACAATAACCAGAGCAAGGAGTCTTTAGTGCATTTAACACCTTCCAAAATGTTCAAGAAATCTCTGGCAAATCAGGGTGGGGAATAAAGGTAGATTAGATATAATAAATTTTAGGACTGCATGATAAATTGATATCCTCTGGAGGCCTCACCTCTCTCCCTTTTATAGGAGGATCAAAATTTCAGCTAAATTTTCAGCACAAATCCAACGTTAACAGGCAGTTACAGGTCACCCCCCGCTTCCCTTCTTTGTCCCCCCAAACCACCCACAATTTCTTAGCTGTTTTAGGTTTTGGTTCACAAGTCTCAATTTCATTCATCTTATTAAGTGGAGGCAGCCATCCTAACTTCACTGCATGCAACATCTACAACTCGTCCTGTTTTCAGAGAGCAGACCTAGGAACCGACAACAGCAACTTCAGGAAATCTCAGGCAACGAGCAGTGTTCTTTGTTCCACAAAAGGAACAGTTATTACTATCCTTAACAGCACAAAAAAGACTGTCTGTATGATCCCTCTTTCTTTGGACTATGGGGAAGGGAATAGTGGTTAGCAAATTAGAAACCTGTCACTTTATATGTGAAGTTGGGGAATACTTTTCCCTCCTTTGCAGATCAGCAATAAAACATAAATATCATGGCTGCTCAACAACTAGTCAGGTGAAAGGTTCTGTACTAAAACCACTTTCATCTTGACTGTAATTTACTGTTCACTGCAAAACAGGAAACATATTACCTACATGTATTTGTTCAATTCAAATTAACCTCAGTCTAGTCCTTCCAATCCTTACAATATCCACCCCTTACCCTGATTGTTCAGGTTGCTTCTTCATCATTTTCTTCTCTTTACTCTGTCATGCATGCTCTGCTCCCCACACAGACTGTAAACATGCAGCATGGTGCCAGTCCAGCTTCAAAAAAGAGACTCAGACATTGTTTTTTGCGAGTAACTAAAGCACACTTAAATGGTGCAGCTCCCTTTGAAAGCCCCATGGCCATTCTTCCTTCAGCAGTTTTTCAGTGGACAGTTTTCAAGACTGGGAGGCACTTACTACTGATGATTTTATACAATTCAAAAGGCATTGGTTTGGATCTCTATTTTTCCAGCATTTACATATTGCAAGCTACACCTATTTATACTAGATAAGGATCTGATCTATAAAAGATGCAACTGCAGCTTCTTCCTGATTAGTCAGTATATCATTTCCCCTTCTTAGAAGGGCAAAATGCCTTTCTGGCTCATTTAAGACAGCCTGAGAAGGAGATTTGCTCAATATGAATATTTATACTATTTTAAAAACTAAAGGCAAGTATGACAAATAAGTTGCAAAACGTGCTTGTTTAAACAGTATGTCTCACTGAATATCAGAGCACATATTTGGTAATATGTGTAGGAAGGTTTTCCCCTAGCACAGAGGACACCCTGAGTGTGCTGTGCACTGATCACATAACAGAGTCAGAGGAAGATGACAGTATGAAATGGAAGGTAGCATCACTTTGTTTGTTTTTAAAGTAAGGTCTATGTGGAAGTATTCTTTACGTTGCATTTACAAGGCTGAAGTATATTAATAGCAGAATGTTTTGCATGTTTAGGTGTTCTCCAAATCCACCATTTTCATGTGGATTATGGACATTCACAGGATCCTTCTGTTTGTCTCACAACTGCTATGGGAAGAGGATAACAACAATATCATAAATGATGTCTTCTCTGCTGTCTCATACCTACAATACCTGTACATCCCTGGCATTAATTTACCATATTCCTTCTTGTGCCAACATTCATAACAGCTAAATCAAAGCCTCAGCAGAGAAAAGACTGGAAACAAAATAATTAATAGTGATGGAAAATGGACTTGTCAGTTAAGTTCTATTCTCAGTATCATGAAACCCTTTCACAGCACAGCTGTCATGGCAAGACAAGATTTTTTTCTTCATTTATTTATGAGATCTGCCATCCTGAATTAGGACCATTAAGTTATGTAGCCCATCTCTAACAGTCACGAACATCAGTAGGCATCCACATATATTCTCTAAGGTTGCAAGTCTCTATAGTTCAGTTGGTGAAGTTCAGGAGGAAAATAGAAAAGCCTATTAAAGTACCTAAACAATGCACTCAGCAGCACAATAGTTTCACAGAGAGAGAAAAAAAGATAAATCTGAGGAGGGGAACTGATGTTACACTGAAGAAATCTTGAAGAATCAGGTTCCTTTGGACAGCACATCAGGGGAGAACGGTGTTTTGTCAAGGGGAAAGTCTAGAAAACATATTTATAATCATATTGTAGCTTTGTTAACCTCGTGGGTTGGTCTTTATTGGCTATCTGGTGCAGTTTGCACCCCCTGCATTCCCAGCAGCACTCTGGTGTGTAACTGCCACACACAGAAGTTCATGTGCTGAACATGTAACTCCATGGGATATTGGCCATTCATCTGAACACTTTCACTGCAAAATATTTCTAGGATGTCACTTCACCCTGCTTCCGAAGAGAGCACACACCTGAGGAGAAGAGGTTCAATATTATTATTACTGCTGGTACAGAAATAATTACTGTAATACATTACAATTCTATATGGTCAGCTTGAGTTTCAATTGTTCAGGTACACATAAAGGTACTGTAACAAAACCACCCAAGGATTTTACTTAAGCCTTCCTAAATTTTGAAGGCATTTTGTAGACCATCTATCAACTACAAACTGAATGCTTTGGAGAACTGCTTAAAAAGGAATTATATTTTCAAAGTGGAGGGGATGAGTAGTAGGAAAGAATAAAGCAAGCTGGGCACTCTCTGGGCTCAAATGAGGAAGAAAGAGACAAACAAGTCAGTTGGATTGGGCAGGCACAGAGAATTCCTGGAATAAATAGAAGAAAGAAAAATAATTTCTGGATTCCAAGGTTTGTCAAGAAGCAAAAGGGAACCAGCAGTTAAACTCCATAATGGCAGTTGCATGGTTCTGGGAAGAAGAGGGATATTCTTAGGGAAGGACACACAGGATATGGCACAGTTAACTGTAGGAAAAAACGATAAAAAAATGGGAAAATAAAATCTATATTCGTACCTAACTTCAAAGAAATCATTACAGGAATTGGAATTCAATTACATGCCTGGGATCCTAATGAGCAATTTTGTGCTTATCATCACTGACTCTTCTCATTCCACCTGCAGCTTAAGGGATACAGGGAATAAACCAACCTAATTTGCATCCAATAATGATGTATTTAGATTAAGTTATATAGATAATGGAAGATATTAAACTTCCTTGTGCAAACAGTGGTATGCACAAAAATAATCTTCACAATGCCTTCTAGAAGCAATGGTTTCTATAGCCTGAAATGATGCTGAGATTGACATGATCTTGGCTCCCTAATTACATCAGAGTGGGATTTTCTACTCCTAATGCTTAAGTGCATGTCAATACCAAGACAGATTGCAATATGCATATTACTATGCCAAGAAATCACTTTAAAATTATTCAATGTAATCTGTTAATAATTGAGTAACTTCTGGTAAAGAATTATTAAAACAACATGAATTCATCACTTTGAAAAAAAAATAATAAAAACCAGAAAGGTATATAAAGAGCTAGGCAACCTCACCCTGAGAAACGACTGAACTTCGGTATTCTAAGGTAAATTGTAAAATTCTTGTATTTTAACTAATACTGGATTCCTTTCTAAATCATGTTCCTTTCATCCACAATGCTTATTCTGTTTTCCTTTTAAAAACAGTGAATTTTATCCACTCCAATATGGGGTTCTCCTTTCCTAGCAAAAATAACATTCTAATATTTTATATACACATTAAAACTGATGGGCATCAGTGTTCCAGACAAGATTCACTGACTGGAGACACATTTCCTACAGGGGTAGCTAAAAAACAGGAGGAGGAGAGTGCAGAAATGAGAGAGTTGCTATGCCAACCTACAAATGCTAATGGCATGACAAATACAAAAAGGTCACATAAAAAAATAGAAAGAAAAGCTCTGATCAAAAAGTATGTGTATTTAATTTAATAAACAATGTAGCTACTCTGTTCAAATTCCTTCAAAACAATGCAGTTTAAAAATAAAAAAATACAGCACAGTATCACACTGAAAATCAGGTTGTCTTTGTNAGTTAAATATATAAAACATATAAAATATATAAAACATATAAATACTGAATGGATTTGCCTGCAAGTAGTTCATGTAAAGATTAAAGGTATTATTTAAACACAGAGTAAAAATGAAATTTTAAAAATTAGTAAAAGGTGCATTATGTGTAGTTTTACATTAATTAGATCATGCAACTAGATACTTCTGCCTTTTTCAGGTAGAATTCCATAACAAACTCAAATGCCTATCTTCTACTTATAATGCTAAAATGCTAAGTGAAAATTTTGAAGAAATTTTTTAGGAGGACTTTCAGTTGGTTTTCAAATATGTGGATGTGC
>VZTN01025053.1:0-26097 GCA_013400515.1 Erpornis zantholeuca
TTATTTCTGAAGTTTTCTGCTGATGAAATAATTCACATTTCTAGAATAAGGGATTATTTGTGTTAACATTTCATATATTTCAATAAGAAGATTCATCTGAAAATCAGCTTTCTACACTTTTTTACAAAGTTCCCTGAAGGTAGTCAGCTCTTTTATTATAATTTTGTTAAAGGAGATCACTTCTACAGTATGGCCAACATTTTCAAAGGAGTTAGCTAATGTGGTCACCCTTGTAGCATGTGTGGAACTTGAAGTTTTAAGGACTTTTTGGACCAAAATTTGAGAATCTTCTTGCTGAATCTGTACAGGATGTAGGATGTATTTACAGTATATTCTGTAGCTCCCCAACAGGTTTGGTAATCTGTTGTTGGAACCTACCTCCTTAAACATAATGACTTAAAATATCAGAATGAGCTACTAAATCCTGCAGAATTTCGATCAGGTTGTCTCATTCTAAAGACTCAGAAATCTAGGTACAAGTACACTTAATACATTAAATTTGTCTGCATAAACAGTAGGAAATTGACACAACATACTCTCTAGGAACTAGATTATAAAAAAGAAAATGGGAAAAATTAATTTGTTTTAGCATTAGCAGTAATACTAAATACAAACTGCACAGGTGAGAGCTGTTCTTTCAATTGCTGTGCATTCCTTATGTCTAATACACAGAATGTTTGACATTAAAAATGTGAGATTTACTCAAGCTTTCTAAAAAATTTTTCTAAAACCATGTAGAAGCAACAAATTCCAAGAATTCAGCAATCCTAGTTTTACCTTAAAAACCTCTTTCACAGATGAGAGATGGTATTTCAAGTAAGGCTTATAATTTGGCAGTGTATCAACGAGGATAAGAGATCTACTTAACTTCAGTGGTGCAGGCTGTCTTAGAAAAGGTCTTACACTGTTGTCAGTACAAAAGATTTTATTTCTCAACTATCTCAAAATGTGTGTAGAGACATTATCTATAATTTTGAAAGTCTTCTATGAAGTGTTTCAGGATAGATTTAAAGTAGCAGGATATGGCTTAGTGTGATCCCACTCTTGTTTTGATGGTTAGAAGAGTTATGGTTGATTTCAATGGAAGTGGGGTCATATTTAGCCCTACTGTATCACAGAATGGGCAAGTTTGAGTTATGGTCTCCTCAAGACTCTTACAGCTGTCATGGCAGAGCAGAGGCAGCAGTGTGTCTGTGATTTAGGAGATCCTCAGTGGTGACAGCAGGCAACAGACTGCTGTTGTTTCTGAGCTACTTCTGCAAAGTTGCTTTTCCAATAGGTCAACAAAGAAAGCTTTTTCATCCAAGACAAAAACATATGCAAGAAAGCTAAGCTGATGAGTGTTGAGAGATGGCTTTTGAAAAGTGTAACTTCACTTTTGCCAGATTATCCTAGGTTTTTATGTAAAACTAGAGGGTTTCTTTATTTCTATTCCTAGTTGAGCTAGATTGTTACTTCAGTCAGTGTCAGAGTATTTTGGCCTTGTCACTTAACTGAAAATACAGAATTGTGAGCACATAGTCTTTTTTATGGACAGTTTATTTTATTAACGAAAATAAATTGTAGCAGAAAGAAGTTGTATTTTTGTATTTATGAGAGGAAAAGCTTTTCAACTTGTTCATTAATCTTCCTTCTTCCTTGTCCTCCTCCAGTCATTCATCTTTCTCATTTCTGATTATACATTTTACCAGTATGCTGCATGTGATGCCACAGATAGTTATGGATATCCAGTCTACACCTCCATTTTTAACTAGTCGTGAAGCTTAAGATAAGATCTCATGTGATAAATAAGCCATTTATTTATGTATAAAATATAAATACTTGCTTCCCACTCTTGCTTTTTGGTACGCTAAAAAATTCCAAGTATTTATCCTAGAATCCTGTAAGAAGCAGCATTTAGACTTCTGTGGCATTTTTACACATAATGGTATTTTGACTTATGATGACCATGTCCTTAATTGCAGCTCTGTACTTATTTGTCCTCCCAGACTTCTCAAGGGTGATATTTAATGTAATATCATACAGAACTATAGATCTACCAACAGGGATAACATATAGACTGCTATATAATTATCAAATCATAGAGTTAAAACTTCTAGACTGGATCTATACCCACAGAAAAATCACTTGGCAGTGAGCCACCAAAAGCAATTTTTTCACTGCTTGTGTTTTGTTTCTTTTTACTTTAGCTGCTGCTCAAAATGAAATACCTTGTACTTGATTGCTCATTATACTTTAATCTGTGAAGTATTGTGGGTCACAATATACTGCCCTGTGCAATATGTTTATACATATGAGTTATTTGATAGCATGGATAATAGAACGAGCTCAATTTTTGCTACTGATTTAATACTTCAGAATGTAAAACTCCCCCTGGTCATGGTCTAGCAAAGTTTCCTCATTTCCCAGACATATTTTTCAGAATATTCTCATGCTTACAATTTCACTGGTATTGGTAGCCTTTCTCAGAAACTTGATATCCTTTTGGATGATCTACAAGTATTGCATGAGAGTTGATACTCAGACACATGAAGTGCTCCCTATGCACCTGTGTCTATGCCTGCATTTGGTGTTTCAGACACCCTTTTCTTCTTCCTCTGAGAGGATCAAGCATGCTTGGATGGGTGGAAAAGCCGTGGGTATGATCAGCATTTGTCCTGTTCAGTATGTATGCAGTCAGTAACTGATGACATGGTCCTATGAGGTCATTTTCCTTCATGGGTTTGCTTCTGGCTCAGATTTTAGCACATTTTCTCCTAATGACTCTGGTTTGCTCTTCAACTACTGTACCTTGCATGAGAGCTATTTGGCTGAAAGTAGTTGAGAGAGATTGTGTCCAGAAACAATTCTCAGAAATGGTAGAAGTAAGTTCATCTTCTTGCCAAGTGAATTGGTACATCATCTATTCTTTGAGTCTGTATTTTTTTTTGCCTTTTTTTTTTTTGTTCTGGGTTATCTGTTCATTTTTGCATTAGATGTATAGTTGAGATGGAGTATTTTGTGTGTAAGGCTAAATGATCACACCATTTTCTTTAGATGTGGACCACCTTTGTTGTCCTTCAGCCAATTAACACAGTGTGGTGCATATAGACAAAGAAATATCAAATGAATTTACTCATTTCAACATTTTCCAAGTGGACAGGATCAGTTATTTTAACTTGTACAATCTTGGTACAAGTTACTTGTATTTGATAAAAATCTGTGTGCTTTGGATTGTCTGACATTTTTACATTCTTTATGCCACAAGGTCAAGAATGAATTGTGTGATGCTCAGATTTTCTGAACCTGTCCTGAGATGTTGGTGACACAGGATTGTTAAAACATTGGCTCTTGGAGCAATATTCCAAATTACATTCCCTTTGGCTTCTCTTTTCCTGGTGGATGGGAGGTTTAATTTTGCTTGCACAGGTACTTTCATCTTTGTATTGATGAACTGAGAATCCTTCAATAATTAGTACTGTTGATTTGGATTTCTTTTATATATTTTAAATGACTGGCCTGCCTGTACATGCTTGCAGCTGAAGGTCAGTGTATGCTGATCTGAATAATGGAATATTTCATTGTACAATGTCCATATCTTTCTTTTGCAATCCCTTTGACTCTTTGAGTATGATTTTGCTATGCAAAGGACAACTGATTATAATATAAACAAACAAAAAAATCACATTAACCGTGGGACAAGCTTTACTGTGACATATGTAGTTTTTTACAAAGGAGAAAAAAGATGTCAAAAGATCCAAATATGTGTAGCTCTGTTAATTTTTCTGCTCAGAAATGTATTGTTAAAGCATTACAACCTTGTATTAAAAGGTCTATACTCTTATCTAAAAATAATGATAGTTTAAATGTTAATTGGACAAGCTAAAATATCTTGCTAGATAATTTACAAGAATCTAATAATTTCCTTTTCAGTGATGCCTTGGAGCCTCAGATTGAATGTAATTATAAAAATAAAGAATCAATGTAAAAAAGAAAAACCAATCGGTAACTCTTACTGTATTTATTATAAGTAGTTTTAAAATGTGGTCTTAAAAATTAATTCACTTATTAAATACTGTGAAAGCAATATCATCAAATAACAGTCCCTGTAATTTCTTTAAAATTATGGCTGCATACAGAGCCTGGCAATCTTGCCTTTGAGGTTGTTAGCAATAGGAACTGTTCTGCTTGCAACTTGTTTCTTTTACACCCATATGGCAAAATTATGCCTCCCAGAGGTAACTTTTGGTATTGGAGAAAGGTTTTGTGGAAAACTGGTAACCTAAAAGCCTCCTGTATTGATGAAGCATCAAGAGAATATAGAAATAGATAATCCATCATGCAGATGATTAGAGAATTTTTGTTTGTTGGTATTTCAGACTCACTTTGCACAGACACAAATTTCTGCACTTCCCAGCATCTTCTGACTCAATTTTACTGTCTTTGTGGCAGCAGAAGAAAAGGATCAGTGCTCTGAAGTAATGGAACCAGTCACACATTTAGTAATAATTTACAGAATGTATCAAAGTTTTACCTCATTTATTGTGACAAAATTGTTGGTTTCACATTACTTTTAGAAATATTGATGAACTCCAGTCTGATAAAAACATTGTGGTTGAGGTGTCTCTAAACAATTAATCTTTTCAATTTCTGGTATATTTTAAAAATTCAATTAAATAGGAATTAAATATGACTGGTTTGTTCCAACAACACTGTTTTACTGGGACAAAGCTTATAACTTTTATTATAATTCTAAAATGCGCATTTAGGCTTCTGTTCTCCTGTCTGTGTGTTTAGTAGCATTGTAGCCTCACATAGATATAAATGAAAAAAGAAAATGTAAAGGAGAAAAAGTAAAAATTCTATAAATTTCATTATGGAACATTTATAAAATTATTTCTGTGACAACCATATAATAAGATTTATGTTTACTTTAATTCTGAGTTCTCAATGTCTTTTTAATGACTCGCATGTAATTATAATACATAATTTGAGGTAACATAATATAAATCAGTTTTGTTTGTGTTATGTTGAATACTGTTAATACACATACAATGAACTGTTTAAGAGCCTCACATGGATATGTCCATTTGTTGCAGAACTGTGAGAAACTGGAAAATAATTTTGATGACATCAAGCACACGACTCTTAGTGAGCGAGGAGCACTTCGAGAAGCAATGAGGTAAGTCTGGGTCACCATAGCAACAGTCACAGATGTGGTAAAGAAAGAGTCATTCTTCATTATTGGGGGAACAAATGAGTTCATTGCCACCATTCAGCTCTATTCTCTAAGGTATTAATTTGTCAGTGGAGAGGCTTCCCTTGAGGCTGTACTTTGGTTTTGAAGCTGCATAAATGTTAAGCCTGACTGCACAGTAAAAAATGTAAATGTTTAATTTGTTATTTAAAATGCTTAAGGGGTGCCTTGCTTTATATTTATACTAAACTGTGAGTGAATGAAAATATTGTTCATCTAAATTCTGTAAGTGTTAAAGCAATTGTACAATGGTGTTTGAACAAACCTGTATTTGCTTTAAATTGAATTTGATTTTTATGTATGTATTTCCTGTGTACTCTGATTTTATCACCAGATTTATGTGATTTCAGTTTTGATAATGGAATGTAAAAATCTGTCTGGGCCTTTATAAGTTGTAGAGATGTATATTTTGCTTAACGTCCCCATATTGTTGCACTTAATACTTATTTTAGAGGAGGTTAAAATTAGTCAGAAGATGAATTATCTGCTATCCTTACTTGCACTGCAGAGTATCTGGGTACAGGACTCTAAAGAAACTTGCCAGCTAGAGTGTCTGAAAAAGGAAGTGATTACTATGCTGAAAGGTGGTGGAATTGAAGACAGACTTTCTAAAGTAACTCACCGAATAATCAGAAAGGTGTTATTTATAGTACTATCTGTGAATCAGAAAATTATAGTAAGCTGCACTTTTAAAGGTTTTGAAATTGGGTAGTAAAATGTAATGATACAAACATAGTGCTTCATCTCACTTGCCTGATATAACTTCAGTGCAGTAAAAAGTAAAAACAACAACAACCCCCCTAAGAATCTGCTTGAAAAAATAAATACACAAATTTGCTTTGACTGTGTTCGTAATCTCTTTAAATTTATGGATGTGTGTGAATGAGTTGATTTGCATGACTCTGACTTTATGGCTTTATGCTCATGATGCTCTTGTCTCATGTACACTGACTGTTTGAAAAGGTATTGTTACCTACAAGGATGCTGAACATTTCAGCTACCAGTGCTGCAAATAACTGTAAAAAGGATGGCACTCACCTTTCTCATTGTGAGTTTTGCTTTATGCTTGTTTTGCTTCATACGTTTAGGGTTTTCTCCCAGTCATCTGTGTATCAAAATCCTGCATGTAGTAAATAGAAAGTAATTCAAAGTAGAGATTTGGGGAATTTTTGGCATGTGAAGCTACCTTTAGTATTTCCAACAAACTGGATTTCAAGTTGCTGCTGTCCTGTGTCACTGTTCAGGTTTGTGATGTTTTGTGATACATTACTCGGCAGGAATAATATTTTAGAAGCTTGGGAGCTGACAGCTCTTTGGTGATCAGCATTGAATAGCAAGGGGAGCTTTGGCATTTCAAAGGTTGTGTTTCTGTTACAAAGACTGTTTAGAAGATTCTCGTGATTCTTTGCTGTGCAAAAGCACTTTACTATCTCATAAATTTGTATCCTGGCTATTTCTGCAAGGCATTGTGAGAAATAGTTATTGATTGTGAAGTGTGACAGATATTGTACAGTGCTGGAATTTTCTTAATTGCAGCCAGTGTTATATGGTTGGTTGTTTCCTTACTTGCTTTTTTGTTTTAAGATAGAGAAAATACCTGACTTACTAAATTTATACTGTAGTGTGTTTTTATAACATATTCTAGTGGCACATGAAAGGTGCAAAATGTTAATTTAGAGAGGTACATGCATGTAGGTGTACATATTTTTCTAAATGTGTGTAAAAGACACTTGTTATTTTAGGTTGTACAGTTCTTTCAACTGCTAAATTGTCACCTCATTTACTGGGTGGCTGCATTTTTCTGTTTGGATCCCAAGATGGTATGAACATATGTAATTCAAATGGTACATTTTTACAGATTAAAGTTCACTTTTCCTTTCTATGACAAGAGTGGACACTGGACCAGGCATGAGAGGACATAGATTTGCTGACCTCAGTATTATGTGGTACCTGCCTCCTTCTGGTAAGGGAAGCTTGTGGAGAGGGTTCACATTGCACAAAAGCACTAAAATCATGTGGGCATGAAAGCAACAACAAAAAAATCCTAGTTGGATAGCCAAGTGGATATATGTGGATCTCAGATGAGCCCTAAGTTGAGTGGGCAGTCTGCCCAAACCCTCTCTGATTTCCCAGAGTGGTACTACTGGTCTGCCAGCTGAGAAATACAATGAACATTTTCCCCCAGTGCTCCTGTTTGGAACGAGACCTTCCATTTTAACTTCATCTTTGAGAAAAATGGTCAATTTAATATGGGTTTCAGTACACTTCTAGTCTATGACTGCCACTGTGCTCTGCATAAACAAATACTAATATCCAAGAAGGGTCTTGTTCTGTTTCCAGCTCTTCAGTATTCAAATTAAGGATTACATGAAAATTATCTTTCTTGTTTGTGTATATAGATGTATGTAAAATAAACTTTCTGAAGGGTTTTGAAATTATCTCAAAGCCGATTAACTTTCTCTACTTTATATTTATTTTAGATTTTGAATGAGATAATGAGCTGATAGTAGTTTGCCATTATTCAGTATATAAAGAATGGTATTGTAAGAATTTGATTTACGTGTGATTGCACATAAAATCATAAAGCATTCAATTCAGTTGATGTTTTGCTTATTTTGTTAATGTCCTCCAATGTTTTATTTATTACTATATTTTAATGCAACTGCAAAGCTGAAGTAAACAATAAAAATCCATTAGTTTTTTTGAATTGGAGTTTACAAATGGACAGACTATTGCTTTGGTTACCTTGAATTGTGTATATGATAAATTAATTGGGTATTTTACGTAGTAACTTGGCAGAAAAATATAGCTATATACCTATAATGTCAGGTTGCATAAGTAGGAACACTGATCTTTTGTTAAACAAAGCTCAATTTGTTTTAATATATAATCATTGAGAAAAACATGGACTCAAATCATCAATAAAGCTTCATCTAGAATTTTAAAGGAGCTTTTAGACTGTTTTGTCTGCTATGAGGAGGTATTTGAGTAGGAGGAAGTGGTGTTGCTGAGTGCTGACACTGGTAGTCTTTTCATGAGTGGTAAAACCATAATGTGGACTGCTACAGTAAGCATTCCTCTGGGAAAGTAGGGTACGGTGGTCTTGAGGAGTCTTAAAATTAGGTAAACACAGTAATGAAGCCCCTTCCCCCTCAAATTATAAAGTAACTTTTAGGAGAAGTGTGACAGAAATCTAAAGTCTCTTTTTTTTTAATTTTTTTTTTTTTTAAATGTGGTTTCTGTTCCTCCAGGCTGTCCAGGTTCCTCTGTACAGCAGCCTGACCCTTTGGAGTGTCCTCACTCAGCAGGTGTTAGATTGCTTTTGAACACTGTGTACATGTTACTGTGCATTTCAGACCTGTGTCTAGTGTACATTTCCTGAGCCTGGTGTTAGACAAACAAAGCCAGAGTGTTTCAAATTAAACTTTCTGAATCTGGTGTTGCGATCACTTACTTATCAACTGGGTTGGTAAGCCAGCATGGTGGGTTAGGCAGTGAGCAATCAGCGAGGCTGGTGAGGTGTTAATACGTAAATGTGTCCTACTCGTAGGTGGATATGGATATGGTCTGTCTTGTGAACACTGACTATGTGTGAAAGCTTTGCAAGTGTAAATTAAAGCTGAGTATTTTTGTATAGTCATCTTGTTATTAAAGGAAAATTTAAACATATTTATTCGTACTTTGAAATGGGAAGAGAAAGTTTACTTATCTGTTTGAATCAGTATAAAAGTTACCAAAGTTCATTTAGAATTTTCTTTTGCATTCATATATTTGCATATGGTTTTGGATAATATGAACAAGGGAGTGAAGCTTCAACTGTGATTTCCAGTTTGCTAGAAACAGTTTCTGTTAATGATGATATTCACTGTTGTCTTGACAACTGTGCAAGCTGGGGTTAGTAATAATCAGAGTTCTTTTAATATAGTCTAGACTCTCAGATGTATTTGACAAATAGTTTCTATGACTGGGCAAAACCCAAGAAAATTGCAATGTAAGAAGTTCCAAGGTTTCACAAGTACTCATTAGTTTGCAGAGGAAAAGCTGGGATTTTAAACACGTAAACAAAACAAGTCTGCAGTGCAAACTACAGAATATGTAGTAAACAACTTGTTAGGGCTTTGGCCTAAGATGTGGGAAATATGGGTTCATATTCTCGTTCTTAGTCAGGCAACTTGGTTTTCCCATTTAAAATGCATCAAAGAGATCTAAAGTCAGAGAAACACAGATATGAAGTATGAGGAAATATGGACAATGAAAATGTCATGTTAAATGTATTTTTGCTTTCTGATATTGTTCTGGGAGATGGGACTAGGCTCAGATAAACTGAAAGGGAAGGTGAATTAAGAGAACTAAAGGCTTCTGGGTTCCTGATCCAGGTCTCAGAGATTGTCTGTTCAAAGAAATCCTTCATGTTCTCCAGAGGTGGAAGTCTTTGAAGCAAATTCCAGTATTCCAAAGTTCTGTACTTCAGTAAAGCTTTCAAGACTGCCTCCCACAGCATTCTCCTGGAGAAGCTGGCAGTCCACAGCTTGGACAGGTGTACCCTTTTCTGGGTTAAGAACTGGCTGGACAGCTGAGCCCAGAGAGTGTTGGGGAATGCTGCTGCATCCAATGGGCAGATGGTTACCAGACTGGGCCCAGTCCTGCTTATTATCTTTATAGCTGATCTGGTCAAGGGGATAAAGTGCAGCCCCACAGTAAGTTTGTGAGAGACCTCAAGTTGGATGGGAGCGTTGATCTGCTGAGGACAGAAAGGCTCTGCAGAGGAATGTGTCCAGGCTGGATTGATGAGCTAAGGTCAGTGGTGTAAGGTTTGATAAGGTTAAGAGCTGCATCCTGCACTTGGGTCACAACCCCTGCAGTGCTGCTGGACTGGGGAGGAATGGCTGGAAAACTGCCAAAGGAAGACATTGAGGGGCTGGAGCGAGTCCAGAGAAGGGCAGCAGAGCTGGGGAAGGGTCAGCAGAGTGAGTCCTGTGAGGAGCAGCAGCTGAGGGAGCTGGGGTTTAGTCTGGAGAAGAGGAGGCTCAGGGGAGAATTCACCATTCTCTACAGCTGCCTGAAAGGAGGGCATAGCGAGATAGGGACTGGCCTCTTCTTCCAGGCAAACAGTGACAGGACAAGAGGGCATGGCCTCAAGCTCAGGGAAGGTTCAGGTTGGTCATCAAGAAGAATTTTTTCCACTGAAAATATTGTCAAGCATCAGAACAGGCTGTTCAGGGAGGTGGTGGAGTCACAGTCCCTGGAAGTGTTTAAGAAATAACTGGATGTGGCACTTAGTGCTGTGGTTTAGCTGACAAGGTGGTAAGTTTGGTAAAAGGTGGATGATCTCGGAGATGTTTTCCAAACTTAATTATTCAATGCAAGTAGCTCCTAGCCTTGTGTTAGTGTATTTATTTGGTACTGAGGGAGTAGGTCCAAGTTTCTCTTTTACCTTCTTCTTTATTTACATTTATCTCCAGTGCAATCACTTTGATGCTGCTTGGGGCATGCTTTTTGGGAAAAAGCAAGTGATTGCTTCTTATATATTTAATAAAAATGTTGTGTTGCTTTCAAACTGAAACAACACTTTGCTTCTTGGGTGACCAGCTCGTGTTCCTCTGATGTATCTATCTTAGCACCAAGAAACAAACACCCCCTGTCACAGAGGACATATTAATTAGGTAAGCCACTGATTGGGTTATTGATTTAGACCCTTATTTAGACTGCATTTGGTTTAAGAGCTATTCCTTAAAAAATTTAACTGCAGAAATGTTCTCAGACTGAAAACAAAAAAAATCGCACAAAACCATGGAGTTTAGGGAATGTTAAAATTTCTCCCCTTGGAATTTATTTACTATATATGCCTCTTCACAATTTTATAAATTTACCATGATATTCATAGCATATGGAGATAAGGAGATGCTGCAAAATGCTGGTGTTTCTAGTCACGTTTAGTGTTGCATAGAAATGTATGCAGAATGTTAAAGCACTTGAGAACTTTTAGTAGTACTTCCATTGTAAAGACCCCTGTGGCTAATATGAGTTTAATTTTGAGTGTCATTTTGAAATCAGAACTTCACTATCATTCTTAGTTTATATTGCAGATCAAATAGATTGCCAACAAAACTTGAATTGACCAAACGTTAGCTGTATGCCTTCGCAGTGCAAGGCTGCCATGGATAGGGAAAGCTCTGACTGAAAAAGCTGCTTAGGTGCTAGAAGCTATTTAGTGGCATTATCAAGGCACTGTTAAGCTGTGTTCATGCAATTTTACCATGCTCTTTGTTGGCTAACTAACTTCTGAGTCACTCACTAGCCACCCTCTGAGAACCTAACAGTGCCTGGGATGAATTGCTCAGATCTGGCCACGATGCAATAATTTCTGTCTATAGACAAAAGCTGTAACACCAAGGATGTATAGGAACTCGTGACAGTAATTATTTTTGTGATAATTATTAGAATTTGTATTGTCCTTGTAATTGGCGAATTATAGAACTTCATATTTCATTTGTGATTAAAAAGAAAACTACTGTTCTGATGCGTGTCAAGTCCATTCTTTCAAGTGTCAGGTACAACTCACACTGAAAATTTTGTGAAACTAGTGATGATGCTTAACTTGTGCACTATAGAATGCAACTGCATTGCCTTATATATATTTTTCAAATATAAATCAAGAAAAATATTAAGTACCTTGTTTTGGGCTTGATTGTGAGATGGACTGTTCTGTTGAATATCAGCTTCATAATACCTTTCCCAGAAATTTTAAACCTGAAATAAGTTTCCTAGTTTGTCATCTGATTGCTGTACATACATAGTTCAAAATACTGTATATAATTACTTACTTTTAATTTATGAGTTGGAATTTTCATTCTGGTCCAATGACTGGGTTGTTTATTTAGATGTTGCAGGGGAGGAGATCAAGATAATTAGATTGTTTTTCTTTGAATGTTCCTTTAGTCACTAGCTGGGATAAACTGACAAATACAACTTTTACTGACCTAAAATAGTGCATTGATGATGTTCCTGAGTGGCAAATGTGAAAAGATACTGAATTTTTTTTGGTATTTCAATCAGCAATGTAGATTCACAGTTACTTTACATCAGAGTTTTGAATTATGCCTTGTAGTGTATATAACCCATACGTGGATATAGAACAAAAGCATTGTGAGCAAAATAGCAAGCAATATAGTAAAATAGCAAAATAAATAATATTCATTGATTTGGAAACTGCATTATAATTGCTACTTCTGTTGATACACTGAAATGTGCTTTAAGCAACATCCTACACAAACATTTTTAATAAAATCTTGTATGTTTCTCATATGCTCTTTCGTATGTGTTTCTGTGACTGAAATATGCTTCAGGCCTGGTCTGAGTGTGGTAAATACATTGTTTCTGTATTTGCGTGCAGCTTTCCCAAGAAATACTTAATAGGACAGAGGAGAAAATAACCCCCACTTTTTGTCACTTCATCTGAGGAGAGCCAGTTTTGGTTTTGAACCATTTACTTTTATGATTTAAAGACAAGAATTGGATAACAGTCAAAATTTTGCTTTTTAACAAACTGCAGGAGATGATGTCTGATGCTGGTGGTGAAAGAGATTTTGAAAACCACTCTGACAGATGGATTACCACAAAAACTCCAAAGGTGGCATGCAGGGGGTGCAGCATCATACCTTTCAGTGGCTAACAGCCACTCATGTGCAAACAGAGTAGAAAATTGCAGGATTTGGAGCTCACACCATGGGTTCCTCCTTTGTTACTTTTTAAGATGCAAAGTTTTAAAATATTTCTGAAATTTGTTCTTTGCCACCATTAGCATTCAGGAAAAAATACTCTGGATTGACAGAGAGACAATGTATACAATGTGGACTACCAGCCTATACACTTCAAAAAAGGTTTTTGTTTGTGAAATCTAAGTAAAAGAAAAAAGTGCAGATATGAGTGAAGAAAATTTGCTGATGGTTTTGCCATGAGCCATGGCTTTTTGTAGAAGGCAAGGCCTTGATGCTTGATTTTATGTTTCAGGGCTTTGGATGGTTTGGGTAGAAGTTGTATTGTACCATTTTAAACCATAATGAAAGTGTGGTATGTACACAGAAGCTGGGTGTGTTGCAGCTTTGGCAAAGAAGTCAGATGTTTTAGTTGAAGATGTAGAAGCTCATGCTGTTTTATTTAGAAGTCATTAGTTTAATCGGTAGCCAGCCTATTGAGAGTACCACATTCCAGATGTATTTAACATATTCATTTCCTACTGTTTTGTCGACAGTCAGAAACCATTCTGTCTTTACTGAAGCTGTTTTACATATATCTGTACTTGTTTCTTTTCAGACATTTACTGTCTCAAAGGCCAGAAAAAGTGTAATCTTTTCTTCCTCCTTTGTGTTGTCCTTGGGTGTCTTTGAGTACATGCTCTTTGGAGTTCAGGATACAAAGCGAAGCTAACGGTTTGAGGAAAAAACACAGTCTTCATTCAAAATTGCATTTTTAGATAGTGTGTCTTCGTGTTGTGTGTTCCTTGTGGCCAGGTAGTTACTATCTTTTCTGGTTATGGTGGTGTGCTGATTTGGGTGAGATAGCTTTCTTTACAGTAACTGCTCTGTGGCTGTGTTTTGGATTTGTGCTGAAAATAGTGTTGGTAACACAGGGATGTTTCAGCTATTGCAGAGCAGCACTTGCACAGAGTTAAGGCCTTTCCTGTTCCTCACCTGTCTCGGTTTGAGACAAAATTCAGGGGAGAAATTTTATGGGCATAGGCAGACAATATAGGATACACCAGTAAAGTCACTCCAAGACATCACCCTATCCCCTAGCAAGGAGGCTGGGGGAGCACAAGGAGTTGGGAGGGGACACAGCCAGGACAGCTGGCCCCAACTCTTACCCAAGGGATGGGTATCCCCAAGTGTAGGGAGGGGGAAGAAGGGTGGGGTGGACATTCAGAGTTCCGGGTTTTTGTCTCTTCCCAAGACAGTAGCCTGCTAATGTGACATAGTGAATGCCTTCCTTGTTCTGCTTTGCTTGCATGTGCAGCTTTTGCTTTACCCACTAAACTGTCTTTATCACAACCCACGAGGTTTGTCACTTTTATCCTTCTGATTCTCTTCTTTATTCTATCAGGAGGTGTGAATGAGTGGCTTGGTGAGGCTTAGCTGCTGGGGTTAAACCATGACATGTGTTTAGAACCCCTTGGTTATAATGACTGTTATTAGCTACTGATACTTTTTTTGCTGCCTCTCAAGAGTTCTAACTTTATATTATACTGGCTGTTGTGGTTTCTGGATGTAAGAGCAAACATCCATTTTCCTAGAAATGTTTCATATGTTGGGGTGAGGGTGTTTCAGAGATTAAACTGTGAGTCCAGCTGTGCCTTAAGATATTTACCTTCCATCAAAATTAATCTGTTCTTCCCTTGTAGTCTTCTGAATTTAAATGCTGTTTATTTACTTGAGGCTATTTGGGAGACCAAGAAAAGATTATCTAAATTTAATGTTCTACTGGAATCAACCTGTTTATTGAAAGTAGGACTGTACAGTGTATTGGACTTTTTTCAGTAAGACAGTTGTTAAGATAGACTGGAATCAGTTCCATAAATTTAGCTAATTGGATACAAAATTTCACAGAAACAGTTTTCCATCCTTATTTCTTCAGAACAAAGATATTTTACATAGGAATCTCTTTCATTGGAGCTTGCTGTTGAAAAGTTGATGGGCAGTCATTTAAGCCCTAGGCCACTTTAGGTCTTTCAGGACACCACCCAGAAGCTTTCACTGCTAGTGCCTAAGGCAGGGCTACTAAATTTTAGCATCTCTAGGGCAGTGGAATGTTAAGATCCCAGGCAACAATTTCTACAAAGAAGCTGATTGCAGAGTGAGACAAACATAAGAGGTGTAATGGAGAATAAAGGAACAAGCTATTCTCAGGTGAGGTTTCCTTCCATCTTGAATGCCCAGCACTGCTTGCCTAGGGCAGGCTTTGAGAGGTGACAGAGCATTGGCAGTGACAAGGTTCTTTGTGGGGCAGGTGTTTGCAGATCAATTCCTATGTATTTAGTGTAGTTAGGTTGTTCAGCATTTAGTTCTGGCTTGGTCCAATACCAAAAATCAACATGATTTGTGGTTTTTGTGGTTTGTTGGTTGTTTTCTTTTTGTGGTTTTTGTGGTTTTGGGGGGGTTTTGTTGTTTGGGTTTTTTTTCCCCAGGAAGAAAAAAAAAATGGTCTCTTCTGTGAAATAAACCCTGAACTGTTCTCAATATCACCTCAGAATTGCACCCATTCAAATGAGTTTTAAAAATTGATCTGTATGTGGAACAGAATGTAATGTAAAGAATTATAATATCATTTCCATCAGAATACTTACGAAAGACTTGATTTATAATCTGACACCACTCCAACCTTTTAAAGCCAGTAAGGTATTTCAAAATAGTATGACTACTTTTTAAACTACTATTTATTAATAGTATTTAATATTTCTACTGTTACCACATTAAAAAATTAGTGATTACTATCACTATAGATAATATTTTTATTAAATAAAATTTAATAAAGTTATTATGGCTGTTATCTTTGTAAAGACTTACTTCTATTACTACTATCAAATAGTAGTGTTTAATGGTACTGATTAATACTACAAATACTTTTCTTACTCCTATTTTGCCTACTGAAGATTTTTTCCACATTTGTGGTCATTAATTAGTATTAACCAAGCATTTGCTTTGTAACTGGTAAGGTATTAAATGAAGAAAAATATTTTTAAATTGGTATCTAACAGTATTACCAAAAAGACAAGAAAACACTCTTTGAGGAGCCTTGTAAAATAGAAAAAAAAGTATTTGTAAAATAATTTTTCTTTTTCTCCTACCTGATATATCTTCCTGTTTGAGCAAAAAGTGGGTTTCCTAGCGGTTCTTCCTTCTTATCTGTGTTTTTCTAATGAAGAGAAGATGCACTTGAGCACGTGTAAAACAGTTTCTCCTCCCAGGGAGCTACAGTGATTTGCTTGGCTCGTGGCTGGCTGTTATATGTTGGGCCGTGCCTCACAGTATCCACCCCTCAGTCTTCCCATGGCAAATTTGCTTTCATGGCAACTGCTGGTGTTGTTAACCCTCTTCTGTCCCCAAGGGTATTCCCTTGAGGCTTCTCAGATTAAATATTTAATTGGGGTGGGAATTGTTCTTCTTGTAATTACAGAGCTATACGGAGCTGCTTAAAAATACTTTAACAGGAATGGTTATATATTTAAAAGAGATTCTGTGTCCACTGAGTGTGTTCCACTGAAGAGAGCTGTGGCAGCATGGCTGAGAACTGCTGGCCACGTGGCTGCAGTAGCCTAAACAGAAGATGTTTCTTGAGTGCATGTTTCAGCCTGCGCTGAGATGCAGCTGCACAATTAGCAGCATCTGCTCTCTTTGGGTCGTTAGACGAGCATAAATGGCTCCCGTGTGGAGTCACACGTTTAGTCACGGCCTGCCTGCAAGGTGCCTCGGTGTCACCTCCCGGGCGCTGGTAACAGCTGTGCAGGAGCTGCAGGGCAGTGTGTGCCCGGCGGGGGATGCGCTGCTCCTGCAAGTGCCTCTCGTGTTAGGTGAGCACTTCCATGCTGTCCCTAGCATGGCTGGCACAGGGAGCTGTGACAGGGAAGCTGCAGGGACACTCATGTCCATGTCGGTTGCCCAAGCCTACAGGACTTAGGTTAGAAGTAAGCTGAAACAAGCATTTTCCAGGAAGAGTTATGCCAGGGTGAATGCCAGCTGTTTTGTTGTAGAGACCCTCTGCTTCTGGGCCACATTGCTCACAGACACAGTCATTTTAGGGTATCTTCTGCTATTAGAGACGTGGTCATTCTAGGCAGAGATTCTTCTGTGGGCAGAATCATAGGGAAAGGCCTGGTTAATGTCTCAGAGGAGAGGGGAGAGACCCACTCTTCACCCAATTGCAGATGAAATCCCTGATGTTCCATTTTATAGTACAGGAAGGCATTTAACTAGCAGGGACTGTAGAGAATGGATTTATTTCCCTCTTTCTTACTTGAAATAGATCTGTTTCAGTAAGTGTAAAACTAACTCCCTGCTTCTTTGATCAATTTTTATTCCTTTATTCTACTTGGGTACACTGAGTGCACAAAGACTTTACCTCTAATTTGGAAAGGCCTGAGTAATCTTTTTGCTATTGGCATTGCTAAACATTCTTTCTCCTGCTAGTATGACAATGTCATAACATACAAAGTTCATTTTGTTTTAAACCTAAAACTGCAAACAGAGCCTTGAAATGCAACTTCTCTTAATATTTTCTCTTCTATCATACTCATTTAATTCTTGATGTAAAACAAGAATTCATTGCTTTTGTGCTGGGAGCACGAAGCCACAAGTTGATAATGGTAACTCAATGTTTGTAATATAAAGTGCTGTTCCTGTAGTGTGGTCCAATTACACAATAGTAAAGCAGGGATGTAACACAGCAATGCTGCTTTCCTATTTGTTTCAGTAAGTTTAGCACAGCGGGAAACGTGGCATTCTTCCAAGGTAATGCGTCAAGCTTACAGTTGGATGGAAGTGCAATGGAAATTATTCCAAGACTTCGCATGCCAGCTAATAACTCTCACTGAATGTATGCGACAATTGTCTCGTAAAACGTATTCAATGTCGTTTCATTGCAAGGATTTTATATTTTAATTTTGAGATATTATGATATTCTAGAGATATTTGAAAAGGTTTCTCTGTAGGTGCTACATTTATGGCATTGTAGTTTTAGTAATCAAATAGTATTTCTATCTGGTTAGAGACCATGTACACTCTTCTTCAAAAATCTTGAAATTCAGAAGCTGTATCTTCTGAAATCAGAAAGAAGTACTCCATTAATTATATCAAATTATGTACATTGTTCCTCCAAAAGTGTCCTATTTTTTGAGGAATATATCTAAAACAAAATCTTAACTGAAAATATATGTGTAATATCAACAGAATATCTCCTTTCTTTTTGAAGCATGAAAAGTAATGATATAGCAGCTGTTTGGCAGCTGGGAGAATTCAGAAGTGTCAAGGCATCTTTTTGAGTAGTCATTTTGCTGTAGAGACCTGGGGGTTGGATAGGAATTGGAATTTTTGCAGTTGGTCTCAGTCTTGACTAGTTCTCACATTGCTTTAAAGCCATTCCCCAAGTCAGTAGGCATCACTGTTTTACTGTTGCAGTCAACCCACTGCAACTGTCTTAAAGATACATTGATATTCTTTACAACTTTTTTTTTTTCCTCTCCCACTGCTCATTTTTCAATCAGTATTCTTAGAGGAGTATCTGACACCTCTTGCTCACAGACATTTTCTCTGTGGTAGTAAGTTTGGGCTTACAGTAAAGATAATAATTACTTTAAATTAGTGTTTAAAGTTTTCCAAAGGTCTTTAGTTACATACATATATACCTTTCTTGGAGCATTTCTGAATGCCTTTGGCAGCATTGATCCAGCAAATGGAAGGTTGGTTGTCATTGGCAGTATTTGTTGTTCCAGAGGGTGTTTGTTCCAACGGGTTGGAATTGTTTCAACACTGACATCAGAAGAGTGTATAAGAGAAAATAGAGAACAGAGGAGATACACAGGGGTTAATAAACCAGCCATCATCCTCGGCCCATGCTCTTGCAGGCAGAAGTAGCATCAGGTTTGGGAAAAAAAGAAGACTACTGAGCTAGCTGAGCATTAAGACTCTGCACAGATCCAGCAAAGCCAACTGCAGACAGTTATTAATGGGACTGAAAATGGGGATCAATCACTACTGATATCCCATAGTAATTCCTACCAGCATCAAGAGCACCAGCAAGTTCTCCATGCAGTTAATATGGTGAATTTGCTGACTACAAATGTGTGTTGTGCATGTTGTCAGCATTTAAGGGTCCTTGTGCATGAGAATTGCCTCACACAGTGGGGAGTGAAAGAAGAGTATGTTGAGTGGACGAGGGTACATGCTGATTTGGCAAAGGATACAGGATGAATTCCTGGGTCAAAAGTGATAATGATCAGAGTGCCTTTCTGGTGAATAATTAAGTATGGGTTGGTCACAATTTTCCTCTCAGTAGTGACACAATTTGACATAGTATGTGCCAATATTTAATGAAGCATACACATATGGGATTGTCCCAAATCCAAATTGGTTTGGTTGGTTTTTGATTGGTTTTAGGCTCTTACAGCTGCTTTCAGAGCTTTGAAAGCTCTATTCTGGATTATAAAGAAAAAAAAAAAAAACCAAACCAAAAACCCTCCCATGTTTGAACATCACCTGCCAGGGGTTCTGGGGACAGCAGTCACAAAAAGAGGATCAGTCAGAGATAAAGATCAAAACCACAAAGCAACAAAACATGCTTGTCCCTGGATATCCTGGATCAGAGTATCTGTTCAACACCTTGGTTTGCTTTGATGACTAGTGCTGACACTGAGATGGTGCTGCTTTTTCAGTAACAAAACTCCAGCTGAACCACTGAGTCACTAGATGTGACATGCTGTGATTTTTTTTCCTTGCAGACAAACATACAGTGAGAGAACAAGTATGTATTACAGTATGCATTTCTAATGCTACAAGCAGGCCTGAATTAGAAGTTAAAAAAAAGCCCAATTTCTATGAAAATAAATAACATCTTTCTTTAATCCAAAGCCTCATACCTACTGCTGTACAAAGTGGAATGACTGGGAAGTTTAAACTTAGTGTTTTGTTTATTGTTATGAATCAGTCATAAATTCCCTTGTTAAATTTAATAATTTAATGTTTTCCAGACCTTCAATTATTGTGGCACTGAATTTTCACCAGTAAATTTGTAATTATTTCCATGTGTTGTGTGGCAGTGTTGTCTTTCATATTTAATGTGGAACTCCTTTTTTACAGTAGTATTGCAAAATAATTTTGAGTGTTCAGAGGTGAAAGGACTGTAACACTCAGATGAAGTGAAGATTATTCCTGAAAGCATAACCTACGCTGTTGTTGCTGTCTTAAATATGTTGTAGTGCCATATATGCTTTTATATTTAAAATTACTGTTTGATGGTTGATGTAGGAAGTTACTACAAGGGAAAGGAAACTTTCAGCTTTTTAATGCTGCATCTTGGCTGCAGGTGCAACAATGGGTCAGTGGCACTAAATATAATCTGGTAGTTGGCTCATTTTATTTTACCTTTCTTCCAGTGGACAGATAACGGTCAGTTAATAGTTTTAACTCTTTTATTTTTTTAAAATATAAAAACAAACAAACAAAAGACAGTGGGGAGGATTGTTTCTCATCATCATCTCTGATTGCCAAGTTATTTGTATGTAGAGGAAAGATCCTTTTGGTATAATCAATCTGCTGCTACCCGTTTTACTGCCAAGCATTCCTTCTCTATGGTAGCATAATGTTACCTAGGGAACGGCTTAAAGCTGACACATACAGTGGTGCCACAAATTAATTTCACAGTTATCAGGATATAGGGTGATAACAACAACATGAGCTACTGTGAAATTACCATTGTTCCTATTGAGTTACAGTGTAATTATTACTTTTGTGGCAACTATGCAAATAACTCATGTCACCACTGTAGGATGGGATGTGCTTTCCTTTCTCTGATTCAGTACTTTGTGCTTCAGAGACATCTTTATGTGCTATAAACTAGAGCTCTGCTTTGAATTAAAAGCTAAATATGGGTATATCTTCACAAAAAAAAAAAAGAGGGAAAAGAAAAGCAATACTTGAGACTGAAAATGAAAAATCCCTTGCAGTCTGTCCATTATCACCTGGAATCAGGTCTGCAAATCTGTGATAATATAATAAAATAATAATCAAACTGTTTTTCTTCTATTATTTCCAACATGAAAATGTGAACCTTTTTTTCCAAAAGGGAGCTTTGAATTAGTTACTTTTATTTTCAGGTTTTTTGCTGCCGTTTTAGTTTGGTAAAAGGGACAGGTGAAGAGATGTTTGACTACATTTATTCTTATTGACAGTAGAGAAAACAAATTCTGGAGCAAGGTTAAGACACTGCTTCCAGTATATAAGATGGAATGTATCCTTGGGCCTGACAATTGGACCCTGGTTAAAACAAAACATGCTGAGGTTTAATGGTGGGGGAAGACCAGGGTTTTGTGGTGAGGTTGGCACAGGTGCTCCTTGTAATGTTTGGTTAGAACTAAGAAGAAGTAAGTGTGATTTGGGGACTGCAGGGCAGCTTGTGTCTTTTCAGAAAGGTAAGGTCTGTGAGGTGGTTTTTGTTTTATTTTTCTATTTGTGGGGTGGGATTTTCAAAAGTTCCTACAGAGAGCTTGGATGTGCAACTTGCAGTTATGTATGGATAGATCACTGTAAAAACCTTTCAGAATTTTTATTCTAGATGAGTGTCTAATGACCAAGTTTTCAAAATTGCTGAGAATTCAAGAGCTTTTAATGTTTAAATGCTAAAGAAAGAATGTTTTTTGAGATGTGCCATTTACAAAAACATCACAGCTACTATTGCGTGAAAAGAATGAGCAAATGAAACTTGAGTCCATAACCAAGTGAAAATCTGTATGTGTAGAGATAGCTTACTATTATAAAAATTGAGAGCAAGATAAATTTCCTTGAAGGGAAAAATTCTGTTGATGGGCAAGTTTTCTTTATATTTTAGAGTTTAGTGAAACTTCATTGACAAATAATCCTAATGGAATGATACTTCTGATTTTTTCCCCCAATTTAAATTCTTAATTTATGTTTTATAGTATATAAAAAGATGAAGTTGATGAAAACATTTTCTCATTTTAGTTATGGCTTTTCAGATATTCTTTTGCAAAAGGATGTTTTTAAATTAAATTCAAAGTATTGTTTTAAATTGCAAGTAGCTTCCAAAAGGAATCTGTTTCCTCAGTTCTTGTTTGACTTGCATGAGCAGAAATACAGAACAGCTTGATGAGCCCATTTCTGTGAGGGAATAAATATGAACAACATCCTGAAGGAGCTGTCTGTGTCCAGGTGCATTTCTAAAATGTCTGTCTGTACTGTATCACCAAGATTTGAGCTGTAATAGTTGGGGTATTTTTCAGTAGCCTGATAGTTGTAAGTCTGTTTCTAGAAAAGCAATGTTCTGTTTCTACCTTGTTTTGATTTTTTTTCATGGAGTCAACAAAATCTGCTCAGGTTTTGCGCTGATAGAATATAGAAGTACCATAAAACCTCTGCAACTGATAATCTAGGGGGAAGTAATCACAAGATAAATAAACCTTATGTTATGGCTCATTTATTATCCATGTGATGAATAATGGTGGAAAAGTGTGTGGTAATTAATGGACTGGCTTCATGGAAAGACTCCTGTTTATCATATGGTTGTTGCTCTTTTTGGTGGTTTGCTGACAAGTATATTTATTGCAGTAAGAGGAGGTCACTAATTAATATGGATATTAGTAAGGCTTTGTGAGAATACTCTGTAAAATCTGATTGTTTAAAACTTTTCTTTCTGTCCCCCATTAATTTTTTTCAGTTCTATGCATTGAAGAGCTAAGTCAGTATTTGATGCCACATTATTGCCCAGGTGCAGTAATCTTTAATCCATGTAAGTTATGTTTGAAAGAAACAAATCTGGAAAATGTGGTGCAATCCTTGCATGCTTTGTTAGGGGTCAGCCTCGTGGAAGCAAGTCATAAAGGTTTGGAGCCGCCAGAGGTGCTCACTGTCCCGGTTTTGGAAGGATTGTGGGATCAGGGTGGGTAGCTGTGGGACTGTGGGGAGCTTCTACTCTGCCAGTAGTTACCCTGAAGCAGAAGTTCATAATAAAAAGCAAATGTTGTGTTTCGTATTCCTGATGACCCAGTCACTGCTTAGGGAAGTTACTTATGTTACTTTTAACATAAGTAGACAAAATAAAGTTGCTGAGGATTTTTTTTTTTTTTTTTTTTGGTGTTTTTTGGTTTTTTTAAGGAATGTGGTTTTGAACTATAGGATGGAATCTTGTTAAAATGTAACTATAACCTACCACCAAAACTGCTTGCATAAACATCTCTGGCAAGCCATAGAGCAAAAATCAAGAATAATTTTCTTACAAAATAAGTAGTGTCAATTATTTTACTGCTTTTGGTGTCATTTATTTATGATTTCTTAGCTTTACTAAACAAATAATAGTAATTCTGTGCTGCTTGTTGAGATATCTGTTGTTTTAAAACAGCAAGGAAGTTTAGATCTCTTCCCACATCTTCAAGTAAGGGGATGATCTCAGGTGGTTATTTTGATGGATTTCTTCCCTCTGACCTATGATGACCAGTTTCAGATATCCTGACAGGGAGACAAGAGTGGGCCTTTTTAGGTGTTAGGCAGCTTATTTTCTCACCCTTCGTTCCCTTTTTAATTTTTTTTTTGTCTCCAGGATACTTTTCAGTAGTTCCCTATGTGTCCTAGTAGCACTTCACTAGGGAAAAGGGACCAAGCCAAGTCCTGTACTGTAATCTTTCTTCCTTTGCTTATGGAATAGCTGTAGGAAAAGTTGTAGCTTTCCAGACCGATCTTATATTTTCTTCTTCAGTCTCGGTGACTGATGAGTGGTCAAAATTCTCAGCAGAAGCAGCCTGAAAACTGAGGTCCAGCCCTGACTGCCAGGGAGGCAGATTAGGATGTGGTAGTTTACAAAGGGTCAAACCCTACATTATAATAGAGTCACTCTCCTGCTGCATGGTCAGTTTAAACCTCCAAAGTGAGGTCTATAAGCAGAGTCCAGAGAATGTCCTTTGACAGGTTCTCATGACCCCCGTCACATACAGGCAGCCTAATCTGAACTGGAAATATAACCTGAGCTATATTGTGCGCTGTAAGTACAGATGGATGGATATGGTGTGGGAATGGTGCTGTGTAAAGATGAGTAAAATTCTTTTTCAGGAGTGTCACTGGAAAGGGCATCAGAGGACAAGATAGCTGTTGTTTTTGTGTTCTCACAACTGACACCACTTTTTGCTTCATGCTGTGACTTTATACCAGGAAAAAAATGAACCATGTGAGAATGGGAGAAATCCTTACTTATGTTTCTCTTGATGGGAGGTGAACATTTATTGTGAAATTTGCATGACCCTTCCTGTTTGTCACAGGTGCTGACATTGAGAGTCATGGCTATGTCCTTACTTGAAAAAGCTCTCATTGGAAGTTCCACCTTCTGGAAAAGACTTAAAATAGCTTGACTGGAATTTACCAGATTGAAAATGGTGGTCTTCTTGTTTCAAAATAATAAACCTACTATTTCTTTATGCAGGGCCACTGAAAATTAACAGTTATCATCTGTGTTCTGAAGAATATAAATTTTCCTCCAGGGAAAAATACATAAATCAATGCCAAATCTCACTAAATTAAAAAAACAAATAACCTATTTCATTTTGGCAGAGCTGGTAATGTTCTGATCCTTGGCTTCAGGGCCAACATATTTTTCTAGGTCTAGATAGAAAGATGTTCATGTCATTTCTGCCTCTACGGTAAATAAAAAGCTGGATCAGCTCTCCTATGTTGTCTGTAATGAGTTCCAACTGGAGTACTATCCCTCCATGCTTGGCAGCTTAGGCAGCTTTTCAGTAGAGAATTTTCTGTTTTTCAGAAAGCAAGATTTTTAACCTCTTCTTTGCTCAGACAGGTACCAACATTGTAACATAAGAGATTACCTTAAAATTAAAAACTGCATCAAAGTTTTGAGATTTATGGACATTAGTATATTTTATGGTTATCCAGAAGAGCCCTTCACATTCTGACATGTCTTATTTCTTGTTTGCAGAATCAACTTTCAGCTTTGTTCTTTGTTGTAAAACAGAGGTTCTGGCATCCTTTGCATCAAATAAAGCCTAGTACTAGGAGTTGTCTCATACCAACTACTTCTAGATGACATACATTTCTTTTATCTCTTTCTCTCCCATGTCCCTGCAATTGCTTTGCTCTGTAGTCTTTCTTAATGTTTTTTTCTCATACTAAAGCCTGCAAGAAGTTAGTTCATGATGAAATGATTGGCCTGGTCAGCTTACCTCTGACCAAGGAAACAAGCTCAGCAGTAATGGAGTTTTAACTTTGTATATTAACGTTGTATATTCAAACAATGCCAAATAGGTAAAACTGTATTAGAGCAGAAATTTGATCTAGACCAGCTTCCCTAGGAAATTATATGTGATTAAGGAATTCCCTGGGGAAGAACGAAACCTTTTCATTGTCCTTCATTAAGATCTGTGACAAGCTTGCTTTATCTTCTTATTTTGCCGATTTTCAGAATCTCAGGGTGGATAAATTAGATCTACCCCATTAGTGTGCTGTTTTACAGCTATGAATTCCTTCCCTCAGCACTTACGGAATACTCAGCAAAGTCCTGAGCACTTTGGCCAACATTGAGAAAGCTCTCACTCTTGCATTTAATTTTAAATGAAGCCAAATTTTTACACTTAAATTTGAACATGAGCTTCAGTGTGTGCACTGCATAGAGCCACAGCACTTGCCTCTGTAAGGGCAATATCGATACTGTATGTTGTGTTTATGTTGGCTCATGAAAACAGACTCAAGCCCTGGGAATCCATTGAGATGATGCCCTGCCACATGGCCAGTGACCTGCCCTGAAGCAGCTCACTTGCTGGAAGTTCTCAATGGATCAATCCTGAGTTTCATCCAGAGACTACCTACTTAAGAACACTAATACTCCTGTAACATCATGGATAGTCCTGATCTTGTGTGAGTACATTTCTGTGAGGAGTAGGATTAATAATTAATGCATGTTCCCTCTGTGTAAAATAGGATAATCTCTGACAGATGGTGGTTTTTAACAAGAACACTGCAGCAATTCAGATCAGACTAAGCATGTGTTTTCTGTGCCTCAAAACTAAAAGATGCTTATATGGAACTACGTAAAACCTGCATGGCTTTCTTGTACTCTATTACTAGTTTTGGATCATGGATACA
>VZTN01025055.1:0-23997 GCA_013400515.1 Erpornis zantholeuca
CAGCGGGTGTGGGATGGTGGGCAGGGGATGGTGGGTGTGGGCAGGGGCTGGGCGGCAGGGAACGGGCGGTGGGTGGGCACATCCTGGCTCGGGAGCAGCCACCAGCGGTCGGGGGGTTTCTAGAGCCACTGTTGCCATAGCAACCCCGCTCCGATCATATCATCGCCAGGAAAAAAGCAGCTTTATTATCAACACGGATCTTCCCAAATTAACCCTTGTGTGCCCGCTCGGCTCCAGCCTGGTGCTGGCCCGGCCGGGTGCCGCCAGCCCCCCGTGCCTTGCTCGGCTGCGTGGGCTGCAGTGGGGCTGGGCTGGGCTCCCCGTTCTGAGGCCCAGAACGTGTGCCCTCCCACCACCACGGGAGTGCTGGAGCATCCCAAGGGGCCCTTCCAATCACAAACATTTATTGTTGCCCATGAGAGTATCAAAACTTCAGGGCATCCATCTCGGCGGTGTCGATGCAGCGCTGGCGGTGCGGGAGCCGTCGCGGTGACAGATGGAGCAGGTGGAGGGAGGAGCTCGGCTCCCAGCCCACTTACCCCACCGAGCTCTGCATAAAGCACGAGATATATAGTTCTCCCCTGAAAAATTACTGCTAATTCTCCGTACAAATGTTCTCTGACCCTTCCCGTGGCCTCCAGATGCAGCCATGAGAGATAAATAATGGTAATGAGCAGCAGGGAGGGGGTCAGAGTATGACAGTGCAGGCACCAGAGGAGGAGTGTGATGGAGGTGCTTGGAAGGGGCCTGGAGCTGCCCCTCACCTCTTGGGGACCTCACGCCTGCTCCCCAACTGCACACACAGCCCTGACCCTCCTGATCACCAATGGCTGCAGACAGAAAGCCTTGGACAAATCAATTAGATAGCTACTGTATATTGATTAATAATACCCATGGCTATAAAAATATAATTGATTGCCTGAAGAAGAGCAGAGGTAATGTAGAGACCAGACAGAAAACCTGTCTGAAGAGTGATCAATACTTGCATTCAGGAAACTCACCCAGGAGTATAATTGGACAAAGCAGAACTTGGGTCAAACCAAGCACCAGGAAAATGATTTTGCTAACAACCAGACACCAGGAAGCTTGCAGGACCGGCTGCATCACTCCCAGGAGAGCTACAGCCATGCCAGCTCCAGTAACATGTTCCATTTTCATGACTTTTGGTAGAGGATGCAAAACTGCAAAACTTTGTTTTCTCAACCAGCCTGAATGCTGCAGCTGGACTGAGCCTCCTCCCACTCGGGACAGCCCCAGGGCTCCTCCAGGATACAGCGATCGCAGGGACATTCCCTAGGTGCTTCTGGGTCCTGGCAGTGTTTCACTGGTAAGACTGGGGTGCTCTGAGCTGGCCCTGCCCAGGCCAAGCTGGCTGTTTGTTGTGGGAAGCGCTGTCCAGCCTGGTGCCAGTGCACCCCAGCCTCACCGAGGGCAGTGTGGTTAGCAAAGGCACACAGCCAGATTACAAAATGCAATGAAATACTTAAAAGCTGCCCCCCAGACTAAAGTAAATCAGACATGACTTTGACAAGGTGAAACCAAAGTGATGAAACCAATCCATTGTGCTTGGGGAATCGATCTCCCCGGCAGGGAGTAGAGAGGCCATCGATTCACAGCCTCAGCAGTCAGGAATGTCAAGCTGCCTGATCTAAATTTCTATATGCATCACTCCAGATTAAATGATGGAGGAACACGTGTGCAGACACCCACTTGCCCAGCCTCACCTCCCCAAGCAGCCCCAGCACGGACCTGCCAGGCCAGGGCAGAAGCCTCGGGAGGCGACTCGGAGCTGCTCCCTGGCAGCGGCTGGAGCGTGGCCAGCTCTTCTTGGATCTCCACAGTGCAGACCCCAAAGAGCACAGCGAGCCAGAGGGGCTGCCCGTGAGGGGAGCCCCCTCTGCAGTGGGGGCAGGCGGGTGCAAAGACCCCAACCACTGCACCTACCCGAGCGCGGGGAGGTTGCGTTACAGTCTCACTGTGCAAGCCAGTGCGGTAATTAAGATTTCATTCTTAAAAATTAAATATTTATCTGCGAACATGGTCTCTGGCTGTGAGAAGCCTGGGCCTGCACCAGCACGGGAGGCTGAGCGCTGTCCCCAGAGCGGGCCGGGGGTCTGGCCCATCACGGTGACACCGCCCTGGTGGGGCTGACGCCACCGGCCGCTCTGTCACTGTCAGACCCGGCGAGGCCATTAGTTTTGTCAGTGTGAGAATAAAGAGCCGTCTCTGGGGAGAGATGGAAAAACTCGATCCAGCTCCCAGCAGCCCTGAGGGGGTTGTGTTTTACCATTTCTTTATGACTTACCAGCTGGAACATGAGCAGGCTGAGCCGACACGAGTGGCAGGACCATTTTCTGCTTCCAGCTCCCACCGGGAGCCTGTGACAGAACATCAGGGACCGGTGCGGGAAGCTGAGAAGCTGAGGAACAGATTGAGGGAGGGAGTGAGGGAGGGAGGGAGGGAAGGAAGTTGGTGGCGTTCCATCGTGCCAAATCCAAACCACTTCTGGCGTGTGCCTGACCCATCCCACCCCTGTCCCACCGGGTGGGGGCTGCTCCCTGCCCCCAGCCCGGGCTGGGGCAGGCTCTGCAGGAGAGTGGAGACTCGTGGGAAAGGTCCATCTGCCTGGGATGCCACGTTTGGGTGGGACCACCTCTCCAGGGTAGTGGCTCTTGAGCTGGCCTTGGACTACTCCAGTAAGGGGTGGCAAACTGCTCCTGGTACCCAGCCGCGATGGCTGTGCTCATGTAATGCATGCAAATCTGTATGCAAATATGTCCTGCCTCTGGACTCAGGAAAACACCAGGACTCATCAGAATAAATACGGTTTACCTCAACCTTCCTTTCACCCACCCAAGGAGTAAATTGCTATTTTGCAGCAGTTATGGCTCATGACATATTTAACCCTTTCAGTAAAAGGACTCCACTGTATAGAGATGGTGAGCTCTAGCACAGCGTGGCTGGGACCCCTGTCCCTGATGAACCAAGCTGCAGGCATCCCCAGACCTTCTCCCTGTCACTAAACCTCCTTTCCTTTATTTCCCTCATTTTGCCTGCTTTAACACACAGCTGGGATGCATCTCTCAGGTCACCTGTGTGCATGACCAGCTCTCTCCCAGGATGGTGCCACCAGGTTCTGGGACACTCTGGAGACTTTCCAGGGCTGAGCCAGACATTGGGGATCCTATTCCTGCCTGTGGCCCCAGGCTCTGGGATGCTCTGTAGAAGTGGACGACGAAATGGATTTTTTGGGCCCTTTCTTAAATAACCTGCATGGAATGGAGTGTTCAGGAGCAGCAGGCATCTGCCTGAGGTGGGGCTGTAAAGCCACTCACAGAGTCTGAAACTCTTGGAGGGGAAACTGCGTGTGATGGACTGGGAAAGCAGGCTGATATCAGTCAAATAATCCCTCTCATTAGTCTTCTGTAAAGCAGGAGATAAGGCAGTGAAAGGGACATCTGCTCCCTGGCTGGGCGGTGGGTGGGGGTTCCCTGCAGCAGATTTGTCAGTGCCAGAGGATTTCCCACAGGAGGGGTCCCGCGGGCACTGCTCCGACAGCAGCCACGATCCATGGCCCTGCCCGGGCACGGGGCTCGGAGTGCCCAGAGCCCAGCGGAGCCCAGATCCCAGCAGTGCCCAGAGCCCAGCGGAGCCCAGATCCCAGCAGTGCCCAGAGCCCAGCGGAGCCCAGATCCCAGCAGTGCCCAGAGCCCAACAGTGCCCAGAGCCCGACAGTGCCCAGCAGTGCCCAGCAGTGCCCAGCCCCTTATTCCTCATATGATATGTGCTTAAACATGACTTCTGCAGAAGCAGGAAATGATGGAGCTGAAGTTCTGGCCCCTCCCAGGCCTTTGTCAAGGAGTATTTGTCAGTCTTTTAAAGCAGATTTGAATAATTACTGAGTCCCACCCTCTCATAATCTTCACCCTTTCCCAATTATCTACTCAATTATAATCCATAAAGTCTCTTGCATTAAATGAAACCATATGTTCTTCACAGTCACTTCCAGTAGGCACATGCCAGCCTGGCCCTCCCCAGTGCACAGACATTTTCTCCCCAAAATCCCTCCTGAAAAAATGCCTTTCCTGCAGCAGCTTTACACACCAAACCCTTCACTGGGGAGGTTCAGGAGGGTCCCAGACCACCTGAGCTACCCAGGACTCAATTCCTGCAGCCACCAACNGCAGTGCCCAGCAGTGCCCAGAGCCCAGCAGTGCCCAACAGAGCCCAGCAGTGCCCAGAGCCCAGCAGTGCCCAACAGAGCCCAGCAGTGCCCAACAGAGCCCAACAGTGCCCAAGAGAGCCCAGCAGTGCCCAACAGAGCCCAACAGTGCCCGGAGCCCGGGGCTGTGTCCCTCGTCCCTTGGCTCTGGGACACCAAGCACACGGAGCTGGCACAGAGCCCTGCCCGCCCCAGAGAGCCTGGGAACCCCTCCCTGCCAGGCCAGAGGAACATGCTGAGCCAGTTCTACCAAAACACCAAGGCTTGCATAAACAAAGGGTTCCCAGGCTGGTAAGAGCTTCTAAATTATTTGCTTCTTTCCAACCTCACAAAATCCATTTGCAGTTATTTGCAGGAATTTCAAACAAAACACACACTCCCAACAGCCCGGAAAAAGGAAATAATCCTGGCACATGGTAATTGTTTATGCAAAATAAACCATCGCTGCTGATGATTGGCAGCAGGATGTATCTTTGTCAACCTCGTTTTAGCAATGTTCCATTTTCTGTATGAATTACTGTATTTGCAGTTATGAGAGAGCAAATACTACCCATCATCCATACCAACTCCAGCTTCCCCCTCTCCCACATCACAGGCTTTTTGTACTACATGAAAGCTAGTTTCAAAATTTCATGTTCATAGTTACAGATTAAATAATATTAAACAGCATTACACTGGAAAGATTTGTTTCCAAGTAGCAAACAGATTCCCCATATTATTCTTTACTGTAAGTAGTTGTTGTTATATCTTATTCATCTGGAAAATAATTTCAAACAGCCATGAAAATAGCGGATTTCTCCCTGTTAAAATGATAGTCAGAGCCTGGGCCGCTGACATATAGTAACATGATTCACTTGGACAGTTACTGACTGCACATCCAATTCATTTCTTCTCTAGAGCACCAAGTTATTATCTGAAATGCACAAGGTGTCTGGGGGTAACATATGATCAGCCAGGGACGCTTTTGACGGCTTGAAGAGCAATCAATAAAAATTGTCTCCAGCAGTTTTGTAGAGTATGGAAGTTGGTGGTGAAATGAAGTGATGGAGATTAACTGGTGGAAGTCAATGCCCTGGTGCTGTGAACCCTGTTTTTTAATTAAAGATCCAAAGCTGCTTTTCACTGGAGTGGGGTGTTTTCCCCCCGTCCCAGATGCTGTGCTGGGGGATGACATGCCTTCCCTGGGTGTGAGGATGAGCCCTGTGCCAGCCCCAGCAGCGTGGGACAATGGCATCGCTGGTGGCCCAGCCCTGGCAGCCCCTTGCTGCTGTGCTGGGCAGTCACAGCTGCCCACCTTTTGGAACACTCTAAGGATAATCTTGATCTCCACATTGACCAAATTAATATTCTCCATAACACAGCTACACTCTTCATTGGCAGCTGTTATTTCAACCCCAGCAAAAAGGTCCTGTGAGCTGCCAGTCCCATATAACAATCATTTCATCTGGGTCTCGTTTTTGGGGCCACCTGAGCTCTCACGGAGGCTGAGGTAAGT
Organism: Erpornis zantholeuca; assembly: GCA_013400515.1. Taxonomy (NCBI): domain Eukaryota; kingdom Metazoa; phylum Chordata; class Aves; order Passeriformes; family Timaliidae; genus Erpornis; species Erpornis zantholeuca. The sequence continues at coordinate 5,718 of VZTN01025055.1, forward strand.
TTTTCAATTAAACATTAATATTGTGTAGCTGGACTCTGCTCTCACTGCAAGAAATGACATTTGGGTTGTGAGGACATTTGTGCAAAGGCTGCTGGTTCTTTATTGCTTCTTTGTGCAGTAAAGAGGTTTTGTATCACCAGAATGAAGGTCGTGGCAATGTCCAGGGCACACCTGGTAGTCCCAGGGGCAGCCCCAACCCGTGCGCTCTGGGAAATTCATTTGCATTTCTATGTGGAGTGCGTTTCAAAACACTCTGTTAATTTTCTTCCATTAAACACAGTACAAAGCTGTATGGTTCTGATGGTGCCATAGTAATAAACACTCAAAGACTTGTTTACAAAGAAATAGTTATTGTCTGCTAAGTAGTTTTAATGGAAAGCTCCCTGCTGGGGTTTAGTGCAGGGCTGCGGATGTGGGGGGCAGGCCCAGAACAGCACTCCCTGCTCCTCACGCACCCATTGCCTAAGTGCAGAGAAGGCTTTGGAGAGCTCTAGTGCACACAGATGAGATGATTGCACACGTTAGAGCAAATCTCTTCTCCTTTCTACTCAAGTGCCTTTCCTACTGGTGCCATGTTTAATACTGGCATTTCTGTGGATGGCACCTTTCGAGGTGAGGCTGCACTTCTACCCACGGTGTGTGTGCACATCAGCTGCCCAAACAATGCTGCTGGAGGCATCCAGCCCTTGTGCCCTGTCCCTGCACAGTGGGGCTCAGTCTGCCTGGCACAGGGCTGCCTTCCCCTGGTGCCAGCCCTCCATGGCACTGTCCTGGGGAACTGCGGGGCTTTGGTTTCACAATCCCTTACTGGGGGTCCATGTTCTGGCCCAGCAAAGGCGTTTACAGACACTGTATAAGGTAAGTGACAGAAGAGAAAAGGTGAGTTATGGTTTGATGGTAGCAGCTCATGGAGCAGGTCCACAAGCCACCCTCCTGTGCCAACACCGTGATGGACAGAAGCAGCAAATGGGGAAAACTGCCAGTGCCAGTGCCAGTGCCGGTGCCAGTGCCAGTGCCTGTGCCAGTGCCTGTGCCTGTGCCTGTGCCAGTGTCAGTGTCAGTGCCTGTGCCTGTGCCAGTGTCAGTGTCAGTGTCAGTGTCAGTGTCAGTGTCAGTGCCTGTGTCAGTGTCAGTGTCAGTGTCAGTGCCAGTGTCAGTGCCAGTGTCAGTGTCAGTGTCAGTGCCTGTGTCAGTGTCAGTGCCTGTGCAGGTGTCAATGTCAGTGCCTGTGCCAGTGTCAGTGTCAGTGCCAGTGTCGGTGCCAGTGCTTGTGCCAGTGCCTGTGCCTGTGCCTGTGCCAGTGCCTGTGCCAGTGCCTGTGCCTGTGCCAGTGCTGCTGCCGCAGCCCTGCCCTGCATTCCCCTCCAGCACACACCACAGTGATACAGCAGCGAGGGCTGGGTGCCTGCATGGGCCTGCACTGCACCGCTCGGCTTAATAAGAAATGTATAAAAATAATAAAAATGGAAACGCATGGATATTATTTGTCAAGTGTGTGCCTAGCAACTCCCTGTTATTTCACATATCGTTCTAGTGGGAACATAAGTAAAACACATTAGCAGTAATTTAAAGTTGCTATGTGCATTGATTATTTATACCCTTACATAAAACCCCAGCCTCTGTGTGCAGCACACCAGCCTTGATAAACTGTGTATGTTAAATCACAATCTCCGAATATGTGGACAGAATCTCCAGGCGAATATTGTAGGTTTTTTTAATATATATAGAGAGGGATAGATCCACTCTTTGGTAGTGACTTGCTTGGTTCAAGTGCATCTCTAAATCACACTATACATATAAATAATAAATAAGGGAGGCTCATATCCTTAATATTATTCTCATGTCTTATTAAACTAATATTTCAAAAAACTTTTATTTTTCCTTTAGTCGCAGGTCACTGTTAAAGTTTAAAAGAAAATATTACAATCCAGCTCTGATGCTTCACAGGAAGAATGCAAGAGTCCCTGTAAAGCACAGGCATGAATGATTATTCTAATTGCCTGGAGATGCCTTCTGAGAGATAGAATAATTAAGCAGTGAGATGATTGAGACCTTCGGCACCTTTGTCTGCGTTCCCCTTCTGGATGAGTTCCCCCCCCGGCGGCAAAGAAAATGACCATTTTCTTAAACCATGTTTTATTTTTCACTTCATCACTATGAAGATTTTATTTGATTTCTTGCCCTGAAAATCTTTCACTGCAGCCAGGCGGTTCCTCACGGCCCCTTAGGCGCGGCTCTCCTGGCGGGGAGGGCAGGCCGAGGGCAGGCCGAGGGCAGGCGGCCAGCGGTCAGTTTGCCGGCACACCTGGGAGGCCAGGCCGGCCGCAGGGCTGTGCCCCCCTGCCCATCACGGCACACCTGGGCTGCCCTGGGCTGCACGGGGCCTGTGCCCGNCGGTGCCAGGGCACGGCCGTGGTAGGCGAGTGACCCCAGGGTGCTCGGGCCAGGGGTTAGGGACTGCTGGCTCTTGGCTGAGGCTTGGCACTGCCCACGACACCGCCAGGGAGCTGGAATGGCTGAGGCCGGCCCGGCTCGGCTGCAGGGCGGCACTGACAGCGCTCAGCTGCGGCCATGCTGTGGGAGGCGATGCAGGAGTGCGCCTGCAGGGATGGGCACGGCTCTGCCCGTCAGACCGGGAGTAAACACAATGCATCAAAATTTACTGGGAATTAACATCCCAAACATCTGCCAGAGCAGGTTTGACAGGTGACTGGCAGAGGGAGCCTGTGGCACAGGAGCCCAGCGTGGCTGTGGGTGAGTCAGGGCTGTGCTGGTGCCACTGGGGCCCTGCCAGGCACGGCACTGGGAATGGGTTCTCAGAGCCAGCACCAGCGGGGCACTGCCCGGCTCTCGGCTGGGCAGGGAAGGGTGAAGCCTGCCAAGGGAATGTGCTTGAACAAAATGTCCTGGATTTGGGGCGCTGCTCCAGAGCCAGGCAGGATGGCCAGCGCTCTCCCTGCAGCAGCCCAGTGATGCTCTGGCACGTCCAACCCACAGAGCCACCACTGATGGGGACGTGACTAGCAATGGGTGACCCTCAGGGTGTTTCTGTGCTGCTCTGCAGGAGAGAAACAAGATGGTTTGTAGGAATGTGTGGCCTTTGACAAAAATTTGTTTTGAAAGAAAAATTGGGGTTGTGGGGCAAGTTTCCCTGATAAGGTCAGAGCATTCAGCCTCAACCTTTTCAGAGCAGAATGTTTCAATTTTCCACTTCAGTCTCATGTTTCATTTCAATTTTGTACTAAGAATGTAAATAAAATGAAAATTTGAAATTAAATGTTTAATTTTTCCTGAAGCGAGTAATTTCTCTTGACCTGCAATTCAACTTTTCACACAAATTTGTTCCATGGAAGATTCTGGAATGGTCTCACCTCCTGTTCAGGCCATGATCCTCTTCCAGCCCGGGCTCCACAGGTCTTCACAGTGAGGGTTCTGCACCGGTTTGTCGCCTGGTGAAAGGGTCTTCTATTCCCCTGGGGTTTGCTATGTTTGCTGTAAAGTAAATAATAACAGTTATAATACCACGCGATAATGTCAGGAAGGATGCAGGAGCCCCAGGAGGAGCTGCTCTCCGTGACACCGGCAGGCACTCCTGGCAGACCCGGCGGTGCCGCAGCCCCAGCTGCCCGCGGGCTGTCGGGGACTCACTTCTGTCCTTTCTGAGCATTTGCAGAGGTCTGTCTGTGCCCGCGGGCTGTCGGGGACTCACTTCTGTCCTTTCTGAGCATTTGCAGAGGTCTGTCTGTGCCCGGGCGCTGCCGTGGCTCTCCCCGGGTGCGCTCCTTCCCGGCCCTGCCGCCCCGCGCATCCCCCGGCCCGCCCGGCCCCGGGGAGCAACGCGCTGGGCAAACAACTCCAAGCAAGTTACTGTAATTGATGCAGGCGGTTCTGAGGGCAAAAGCGAACAGCACTTGGCTGCAAGAACTTTTAATGAGAATGTCACTAAGAAATTCAGACGGTGAGCGCAGAGTGATTCCCGGCGCACGCGCCTGACTTCTCTGCCTTCCCAGTTCTTCCTGTCCGCTAAACATAAAAATGTCATTTGTTTTCATAACCCCGGATTCCAGGCTTTCTTCCTCCTTTTATTAACCAATTTATTAGCAGGACATGAGCAGCCAGCTGGAGTCGGAGGGTAGAGCCCTCTGATCCCTTTTCTTGCGATCGCCTAATTATTTATTGCTATCAGACATCAGAGTTTCTATAAATTAAACCTGCTCTTCCCAAAGTTGCCCCTGGGTTTAAATCAATACTGGGCATCTCACATAATATGTGGTTATTAATAAGTTGCGTTTGAGACCGTTCCAGATAGCATCCTGAGTCTGGGGGGGCTCGGCTGGGGAGGCGAGATGGGGGCAGAGCAATCCCTGGCATGGGGATGTGCCACTGCCTGGGGCTGGGCTGGCCTTAGCACCCATGGCAGCCTAAAATCCACAGTGAAACCTGTGCTTTGGAACGGCCAGACACCTGTGCTCCTGGTCTGTGGGGCACACCAGCACTGCTACATGCATTTTCCTCTACACTGGAACAAATCTTTACTATTCACCATACAGGAGAAAACCAAACAAACTTTAAATTAGAAGCATCTGACCTGCTTTCTTGATAAGATCAAATTGTTTGTGTATAGAAATAAATTATCAAATACAGCATAATATAGATTATAATTTGAAATATTTAGTACTATATGCAATTTAAACAAAAGTAATTAAACTAAGAACAGTGACTGTATTTATTTTGAATATTTCACCTTATCAACCAAATATTAAAAGGAAAAGAATTGTTTAATCTTTCTCCCATCAAAGCTGTGATCGAAGTGTTCCCATTCCAATGGAAACGCTTCCCGCCATGGAAAACTGCTCCTTGGAGGAAGAAAAAAAAAAAAAAGAGAAAAAAGAGAGCTCAGCTGCAGTGGCTCCGCGGGGCTCGGGGGCTGCGGGCTGGGGTCCCTGGGTCAGGGTCTCCGCTCCCCTCGGGCTCCGCTCCCCGCGCGCTCGGCGGCTCCAGCCCGGACTCAGCCCGGATCTGTCCCGGATCTGTCCCGGACCTGTCCCGGACCCGTCCCGAACCCGCCCCAGACCTGTCCCGGACCTGTCCCGGACCTCTCCCGGACCTGTCCCGGACCTGTCCTGGACCCGTCCCGAACCCGCCCCAGACCTGTCCCAGACCTGTTCCGGACCTGTCCCGGACCTGTCCCGGACCTCTCCCGGACCTGTCCCGGACCTGTCCTGGACCCGCCCCGAACCCGCCCCAGACCTGTCCCAGACCTGTTCCGGACCTGTCCCGGACCTGTCCCGGACCTGTCCCGGACCTGTCCCGGACCTGTCCCGCAGCTCCCGGGGCGGCGGCGGCTCCGACAGCGCCACCTGGTGGGCAACGAGCGCCACGCGCGGCGCGGGGACACCGGGGGGACATGGGGGACACAGAGAACAAGGGGGGACACGGGAGCAGGGAGGCACCATGGAGACAAGGGGCACCAGGTACACTCAGGGCACCGTGAGCACCAAGACGGAGGGAGCACAGGGACACAGAGGTAAGACGGGAGGCACTGGGGACACGGGGGCCACGCTCTCGGGGGGATTTGTGGCCCATGTACAGAGGTCTGCGGGGCACAGGGACAGAGACGCCAAACCCGTGAGACCAGGCTCACACGCACGGGACGTGCTGCAGAGCGGCATTTCCCATTTACCCTTCCTTTAACACCTCCTCTCCCCGACTCCCGCAGCTCCCTGCCTTCTCTCCAGGGTCACCACCAGCGGTCACTGTCCCAGTGCCCAGCCTGCTCCATCCCGAATAACCCACGGCAGCCCCAGAGCAGCCAAGCACCGTCCCGGGACCTGTGAGGGTGTTGCCCCACGATGACAGCAGGGTGTGTTCGAGGACATCCTCGGAGTCACAAATACCAGCATAAATGAGAGATGGGAAGGAGCCACCACAGCTCAGCACAGTGTGCTGCAGGATCACTGTTTGGGAACAGCCCCACATTCATAAAGCAGCTAAAAAACCAACTTTTTCTTGTTGAAAATAATTATATCTTGTCAAGTTTGGTGGCATCTGCAAAATATCTGTTAATCTAAATTATATGATACTTAAAGAGCAGAACTGGGAGCTGTGCTAATGGTGTTTTTTCCCTCAGACTTTTAGGAATGGAATTAATATGTTCGCATTGTTGGTACTCCCTTACCAAGGAGCTGCTGGAGCTGCCAGGGCTGGAGGAGCCAACCTATCCTGGAGGGTGACACCTGCCCCTCTCCCTGGGTGACACCCATTCAGCTCAGGGCATCACCTTAAAAAGAGTCATGTTCCTGCTGCACAGATGGGCTGGGGGATCCCTAGTTGTGGCCTTTGCAGAATGTCCCCCCAGCTGTCCCCCTGTCCCTCCATGCCCTCTGCTTGGGGCTGTGCAGGAACCTTTGGCAGGCAGGGCAACAAAACCCCAGCCCCAGGATCCCCAAGTGTCCCTCGCTGCAGGCCCTGCCCAGGCTGGCAGGGCTGTATTGGATCTTCCTTGGCAGACTCAGGAGGTCAAACACAATCTTCTGGTTTTGCCAACCAAGTAACCATAGGCAATGGCTGAATGAATTCCTTTTCCTTTCTGCCATGCAGTAAACACTGTTCCCTGCCCAGGGGCACTGCCTGTGCATCTGCTGGGGAATGCCCACATATTAAGGAGGGCTCAAGATATGAGGAGAATCCTTTGGGGAGCCTGGCTCTCTCCCCTTCTTCCTCTGCTGACTGGGGAGAGCCCCTGTACGTGCAAAGTCAGGATTCCTGAAGGAAAAGGCTATGGTGATAGTAAGGATGGATGGAAATACCTGGTGCTGCATCATGAGTCCTAATAAGCTTGTGCCCACGTGCCAGGGAAGCGGAGACTGGGAAGGGCCAGACAGGAATGCGGCGACAAGCAGATTAAAGGCACAAAGCCGCCAAGCCGTGCTGTGCAGAGCAGCTCTGCTGCCCTGAGCAGGCTGTGGCTGCTCACCCGGTGTGTCCCAGGCTGCCTCCACTGCAGCACAACCAGCCCTGGCACGGCCATCAGCCTCCTGGCACCCCTGCGCTCCAGCCCTGCCTGCACTCGCACATCTGTGCCACCGCTGCTGTGCCAGCCGTGGGGAGAGCCAGCCCTGCCTCGAGCAGCAGCCACCCTCCTCCCGGGCTCCTGCGAGCCACACCATGCTGCCTGGCAGCTGAGGCCGAGAGCTCTTGCTGGTCAGAGAGGATGGGAGAGCTTTTGGAGTGTGGCACGCCCGGCTGTGCCCTTCCCTGTGCTGTGGCACCCGTGAGGCCGGGCAGCACTGTGGGCAGGGGAGCGGGGCTCTGGCTCAGGTGTGCTGCTCATTACCAGAACCAGCGAGACATTTGTTCACTCGTTAGCACTGCTGGGCAGTGCTGGGGCTGGCATGAGGGCACAGGACTGTGGCTGGGGCTGCTCTGATCCTGCACCAGTGCCTGAAACTGAGCTGCCTGCCAGGCCCCACCAACCCCAAACTCCAAATCCCAGCACACGGCACCTGACCGCCCTTGGACAGAGGAATGACCACCAGCAATCCTCTCATGCGTGACAGCCGGGGCAGCGCAGGCTCCGAGGGGAGCACAAAGGAGCAGACAGCAAAGGGCTCCTGGGAAGGACACTGGGCAGCAGAGGGGATGGGATGTCCATGGGGTCACAGGCAGTCCCAGCACCTTGAAACACTCCTGTCCCAAGGGCATCACTGCCACCTGCATGTCCCTGCCCAAGGTGAGGAGAAACAGGTCCCCAAGGAAGGAGCGCCAAGGTTTTGGCCTCAGCCAGGGCCAGGCAGCACCAGAGCAGTGCAGAGCCACGGGCAGCGAGCAGCAGCTGCCTGAGCCCTGCTCGGCCGTGAGTGACAGCAAACAGCGGCACCGCACCAGAGGCAGAGCGGGCTGTGACAAACACTCACTAGAAAATAATAAAGTGGCAAAATAATTCTGCATCGGACACACTTACCAGAGCATAAAGAGTCTGAAAAGGAGACAACATCTTGTATCATCTATCTTCCTTAAATACCCAAGCTGTGACAAAGTGGAAAGCAAAATTATGATGAATGATCGGACATATTTAGTCTGTACCTGTGCTCTTTAACTAGGCCTGGTGAAATGGGTGCTAATGAAAAGCAGAACACCTACCAAAAAGAGGAGATTTCATTGAAAACAAGTCTTTATTACAAATTGGCACTTCGTTTTCATAAAGTGCATAATGAAGGTGCATATTGTGACATAAATTAAAACAGGCAAGTGATGGGTCAGCACTGCAAAACATTACACAAAGACAAATCACCAGTGAGCCCTCGACAATGGCTGTATCTCATTTACAATTTTTCGAGTACATTTTCAGATTGTGAGGGAACATGGCGAGGTTTTGTTCATAAACGGCATGCCATCATTTATTTTACTGCCTCATTTGAATATGATGAATACTGTAGCCCTTTATTTGTTCACAACAACCAAATAATTGTAGATCCGTGGGTTTCTGGGCAATTAATCACATTTTTTTCCTCCAACAATCCACTATAAACATGACATTGAACAATAAAGTACATTAACCTCTGCTTTGCACAAAAACTTTGCTTATTTAAACACTGCAAGGGTACCAGCTCCCGTTCTCCTTCCAAATGGATCCTGACGTGCCACCGGACGCTCTGCCCTGGGATGTAACGAAGGGGTGAGCATCTCACCTGTGCCAGCTTCCGGGGAACAGCAGCCCCTGGGGCCAGGCCGTGTCACCCTGGCAGCATTGTCACATCCATGCCCTGACATTTGTGTCACCTCCAGGTGACACTGCAAAGGCGACAGCTGCCCGGGCTCAGTAGGGACTGCGCTGGGTGTGAGCAGGGCTGGAGTGGAGCCGGCAGGTCCTGGGGTGTGCCAGGCCCCGCGTGGCTCCCGGGGTGTGCCAGGCCCCGCATGGCTCCCACGTGGCTCCCAGGGTGTCCTGGGCCCCGCGTGGCTCCCGGGGTGTGCCAGGCCCCGCATGGCTCCCGCGGTGTGCCAGGCCACACGTGGCTCCTGGGTGGCTCCCAGGTGGCCATGGGCACACAGGCCCAGGCTGGCAGCCAGGGCAGCACATCACGCACCGGAGCTATCTCCTGCCTGCTGCCCCGTGCTCCTTCCTGGCACTGGGCACCCACGGCCATGGCACAGCCACCCCTGGCACCCGCTGCCAGCTGGCATCCGTGTGCTTCCCTAGGAGCAGGACAGTGCCATGGTGGCCCTTTTGGGACAGAGGAGCTTGTGTGAGGCTCTCCTGCTTGTGTGACAAAGGCTCTTCCTTTGGGTCCAACTATGGGCAGGATCATTTCAATGAATTTCAGTGAATTACCTGACTCCAAAGACTGGCAAAATGTTTGTCAGTGATTCAAGACTCCTCTTTCTACAATAAAAAAAATCCCAAATTTTCCTGAAAGGACGAGGTTTTGGGGAATAGCTGAACCAGGGTGAGCCTGAGCAGCCCTGCCCATGGAGCCCACCTGACCCCAGGATGATCCACTGGGGCTGTTCTCCCTGCTGCTGCTGCCTTGTCTGTATGTCCAGGCGTCCCTCAGTTCTGATGGATTTTGGCTGACCCTCATCACACTCCAGCAGGGTCATGAGGGGCTCACGGAGAGGGGAGCTGCCTGACACACATCCACTCCAACACCTTAAACTAAAACATATTTTTCTTCCACATGGCTCTTATTTTTAACATTTTGAAAAATCCTGTTTATGGTTTGTGTTTTTTCTGGGTTTCTTTAGTCTACCACTGGGGATAGATCCTGACTGAAAAAAAATGGGTGTGCAGCCACTGTTAAGCCATGAAAAGCAGCAACTGGACTGTTATCTAACACTGTTGTAAGGTTACTATTTATCTAGAGCAACTGAAGTTGGCACTCACATCTGGCGCCTGGTACTTAGTGCAATTATTTATGATTTCCACCAAGATTTAAAAGCTCATCGCCGGCCTTGTAATGCAGTAACTGATTGCACTGCTAATGTAATTAAGAAAAGATTATGATGTCCACGTGGCACACCAGATGGTGGCATTCATAGCAATCGGCACACACAACTGGCAGACAACTGCACAAGGGCAGTGAGGCACAGGCAGCTGGAGCTGCCATGCCCCCTGTGAATCCAAGTCGTGCACATGGGCTGCCCCCACAAACACCACAGGGGTGAACGGGGCAGCCCACGTGCAAGGAGATCCCTCTTGGTGGGTGGATGCATCCTCAAGCATCCTCGCTAAACGTGGGAACCCACTTGGTGCAAGTATCTTCAGTTTGCCACTCGTTGTTTCCATCAAACAAAAATTTCCATCAAACAAAATTCTCTTGGGAATTGGTGACTTTTTCAGCTCACTGAGGTGTTGTGGAGAATGAGCCAGATTTTTTCTCATGGACAGGATCCTGGAGAAAAGGAGGCTCAGGGAAGACCTTCAGTCTCTTCAACTGTTTGAGAGGAGGTCATAGCAAGGTGGGTGTCAGCCTCTTCTCCCAAGCAACCAGGGACATGACAAGATTACATGGCCTCAGACTATGCCAGGGGAGGTTCAGGTTGGACATGAGAAGGAATTCTGTCACAGAAAGGGGTGGTTAAGTGGTTGGACTTGATGATCATGGAGGTCTTTTCCAACCTAAATGATTGTGATTCTGTGATCATACCTGCAGCAGGAAGTGCGTGAGCCTTGTCTCACAGCATGTGGAGGTTCATCCTTGCTATGGAGTTCTTAAAAAGAGTTAAGTCATCGTGGGGTGACAATCTGGCCTGGAAGTGTTGGATGGGGCTTGGAGCAACCTGGGCTAGTGGAAGGTGTCCCTGCTCATGGCTGGTGGTTGGAGTTGTATGGTCTTCAAGGTCCCTTCTAACCCAAACCTCTCTAGGATTCTATGCATTGGAGGCACTTCTGCCTGTAGGAAGAGGTAGTTTGGTCTTGCAACTCCAGTGCACAATTCTGTGCCAGCTGGGAGTGGCCCAGCTTCAACTCACTGCAACAGGTCTGGATTGAATCCACTGTTTCTCCTGCCCAAATAGTCAGTAGGAAGGGACCCAGAGCCTTGGGTCTAAGCAAGACAAGTTTGAAATTTACTCCCCCATTTTGTCAGATGATTATGGGTTTAGGGAAAATTTTGTATTCACATAAATGGAAGGTTTCTGGCTCATCATGGGAGTCTAGTCACTGAGGGCATTGTAGCTCTGCACATTTTGCAGTGCAGGGAAAAAGCCCTGCTGCTCTGTGCACTGCTGCCTCAGCTTGTGGGACTCCAAACTGAGAGGCAACCGCAGGCGCTCTTCAAGAAGCAGGTTCAGAAACTGGCAGGGAGCAGTGTCCTGGAGGAGCCTTTCCTCCCACCCATCCTCCTGGGACAGGGGCTCTTCTCCCACCACGGAGCAGAATTTAACTCCTGCAAAGGACAGTTCTGCTGCACTGCTCCAAACGCTGCTTGGCCAGGGCCCTCCTGCCTTCTGCAGAACAGGAGAGCCCTGTCCCTCACACCACTGGATCTGTTATTCAGGATTAATGCCCGTTTGCTTGTTGCACCTTCTGTCGTGGAAATGCTGCTGCAGCCTTGACTGGCTTCCAGCAGGGCAATGGTGAGAGCAGAGTTAATGCTGTGCCAGAGCAGGGAGAGGTTTTTCTCGGAATCAGTAATGTATGCAGGGAGCTGGTGTCACCTACAGCCCATTCAACACCCGGCTCGCCTCTTTGCCACTGCCTGCGAGTTGAATAAAGCGGCTCTGACTCATCTGCTCGTGGTGCTGGAGCTGACACACGCCAGCGTGCAGGATGGAACCTCACTGGAGCTTTTTATACCGTCTGTATCTGCAACACGAATATTTCAGCAAATCTGACATTTTGGAGACTCGTGTCTTCCAGGTTTAGCGGTGCCAGTATGTGGGTCAGGAGTGCTGCAGGTCCACCCGCAGCATCCTGTCAGTAATTCACTGCTGGGGCGCTAAGCAGCGCGGCGCCGCAGGGTTTGCTGCCTCATTGAGCCCACGCGGCTCTGGAGCAACAGAAAAACAGCTTTTGATCTCTTGCTGCTGGCCCCTGCCCGAAAAGCATAAAGCAGGAGGAAAACCCACGGCAGCTTTTCTGCCAGCGTCACTGTAATATGGATGGTGTTTACTGTCACTTATAAGATGAAGAGAGCAATGCGTGGGGCTGGACAGGACAAGGCGTTTGTCCTTTCACAGCGGCGGCACTGTCCTGCTGAGCACAGGCACAGCTCATCACACCTGCGGGAGGTGCAGGGCTCCAGCCAGAGCCGAGGGCAGGAACTGTCCTAATGGCCCCGACCAGCTCCACGCACCCACCCGCACCCCTTCCTCAGGGGCCCAGGAGCTCGGTTAAGCTCCTGGCATGCCTGAGGCACTGATTCCTTCCCTCCTGGGAGGGTGGGATCAACAGGAGACATGGAACAGCCCAGAAATGAAATACCAGAGAAGTTAATAAATAAATTAATAAACGGTGTAATAAATTGCACAGCTACCAAGAGATGGAGGCAGTAGGGAATCCTACGACGAGATCTGTAACAGCAAAAAAGAATCTTCCTGCTCAGCTCAGGTGAGATTTTTGTTCTCTTTCACAAATCGCCACCCTTGAAACATTTACATTGAAACTTTCCATATGAAAGCTGCACTTGGCACAAGCGTCCTTGGGGTAAAAAGGAGCTGGAAGAGCCCTTCCCCAGCTAATGTCTGCTCATTGTTGGTTAATGTCAGCTCATTGTTGGTTACTGAGGCACGCACACATCCTGAAAGCAGAGCTGGGCTGTGGGATGGTTCTGGCTGGTGCCTGTCGATGTCCCAGGGTGTTGTGATGCCCTTGGGTCAGTGACTTTCTGTTTGGGGACAGCCGGGTGAGAACGGGGAATGTCTTGCTGTTCCCGATGACCCTTCATTGAGGATGTTGGGATTGCAACTTTTCTGGTCTCCCAGTGATACCGTAACTGTCCAGTTATGGCACACCAGGTCCTGTCAGATGGATGGGAAGCTTGCTGGGGCGCTAATGTGCACAAGCTGCAGTAGCCAAGGAGCCGAGCAGCAGTGTCTAAAGCTGCCAGCTGGCCTGGGAATTGTCACGGAGGGAGCCGATGAGCTCTTGAAGGAGGGCATGGGGCCCCCGGCATTCCCTGGTGCTGCTGCACAGGGGGACAGCTTGGGGCTGGACAGGGGTGCAAAATCCCTGGCTGCTGCAGTTAAACCAGTGTGTGAATTACTTCTTTTGGTTTAAGAGGAGCAAGGGGTGCTGCCTGTGGCCCTGCTTTCGGGAGCTGGAAGACCAAAGCTGTGTTTTCAGGGTCCTGCATAGCTAAATGGAGAAAGGGCTGCACCCAAAGCCTTGCAAAGGCAGCTGAACTGTGACGACCTCCCCAGTACCAAATGGTCACCTATTAACTGAGTGCCTGGCGTTCCTTTGTGCAAACACACGGCACTGGAATGCAGTCTGCTGCCAGCGTGCTCCTGGGACAGCAGCTTTGCAACCCTGATAGCCACGTCCCTGGGTTTCCCCTGCCCGTATCCACAGGGAAAGCTGTGGCCTGGCACAGGCAGCGAGCTGCTCCATCGGGCTCCCTTGGCCCCACCGGCAGCAGTGGTGGCTGAGCACTGTGGGGACAGCACCCACCCTGAGCAAGGAAGCAAAGCAAGCAGCAGCATTTCATCAGAGAAGGCCTGCAAAGAAAACATTATTTCCTCAAATGTGTTCATCGTTCAAAATTATTCAAGCAAAGGTTTCCATCGTGCTGTGGCCATTACTCATAATCTGAGGATGTGGATGTGTGGCTCTCCTTGGTAATTAGCCGCATGGCGTTCTCTCTCCCCTCCATTTGGTGGAACAGCAGTCGTGCCTCAGTCCCGGGTCTCTCCACAGAACAACAGGGCTGGTCCTGGCTGTGGGGCCTTGAACAGGACCCACAAGGCCAGATTTCATCCCTGTACCACTAAACAGTGCCTGTGCTCCCTGGGCTGGAGGCTCCCCGTGACCCTGGCAGGTCATGAGATGCTTTGGGCTCTGCTTCCCTTGTTGTGGAGGCAGCTGGTGACAGTCCCACCTTCCGGTGAGGGATGATGCCCTTAGCCTCTTTAGGGGCTGAAGCCCTGTCCCTGCAAAAGCCACCACTGTGTGCTACATTAATCAGTTATCTCTGCTAGGATTGCTGTATATTGGTGTCCTGTACACTGTAGCTGATATACAAATGTGACAACTTATCTAGTGCTTCGTAACAACTATGGGATAGGAAAGTTAATGGGAAATACATCAAGAAACTGCTTTTTCCAAATCACTTCATCTGTTTCAGAGTGGATGCCTGGATTAAAGGAAATTAGGAGCTCCTCACTTTTTTTAGAATATTCAAGGTGTAAACTAGAAATTTAGAAGGAAGTTCTGGCTGCAAAGAGGTATTTTGGTGCACCAAATTAGAGGCAGCAGGTTAAACCTACCTTCAAGAAACCTCAAAACCAGGCAGCACCTGAGCCATGACCTGCAGCAACTCCAGCATGAAATGAAACTCTGGGCTGATTTTCCTCCAAAGACAAGCATGGAAAACATGGAATGTGCAGCAGTATTGCACTACTGTGCTACATGTGACAATGGAGAGATGAATTCCTGCAGCACAAAGGATTTTAAAGGACTTTAGCTTACAGGAAGGATGAGGATGCAGGATCCTTTACAGCTCGTTTCCCCCAAACTGGGATGCTTTTTGGTGGTGAAGTCTGACCAGGGCTTTCTGGGAGTTCCTGCTGCCCTTGGGAACAGCAGGTGCAGCAGCACTGGGCCAGTGTCCTTGTGCTAGCCACAGGATTCTGTATTCTGTCTGTTCTCAGCTGAAAGTGTAGAAACCTGTGCACTGTTATTGATCAGAGGTGGTACCTGGGAACAGACAGATTTTGCTGTTACAAAATACTTGAAATGCAAAGAGGGTGGTGGGGACCCACCACTGTCTCCTATCTTGGTCCAGTCTCTGACTGAGGAGCAGATTGGTCTGCTCACCTGAGGTGCTCCTGTCCTGTCCTCCTGCATGGCCAACCAGAGCCCCTTCCTCGCTAGCCCTCCCCATGGAGAGTGCGAGCTGCATTGCGGCAGGCAGGACCTTGCCACAGCCAGCACTGGCCGCAATGAGGTCTCTGGACGTGGCACTGAGCTTCCTCAGGAACAGCTGTGGGATTGGCTCCCCAGGCACCTTCTCCACCCCCACAAATGCAGCCAGCAAACCACGGCGAGGTGCAGAGCAGCACCAGTATCAAGCCCTGGTCACCCTTCCGGGCACGCCGTGCTGTGGCAGCCGCACGGAGCAGGGTGGCACGAACGGAGCACGTCCCACACGGCTGGCAAACCCGGCTTGCATCACAATGCTTTGGAACAGTATTCTGAGGGATCTGAGTTCTGGCAGCCATCCACTCAGGGATAAGCAAGCCATGTTTGTTCAGCCACAGCCCCAGTATCGGAGCCAAGACTGGCTGAAATTCCCTCTATTAGGTGTCCTAAAGAAACGACACTGGTGTGAACCGGACAGCATGTACAGGACTGCAGAACTCATGAGAAAAGACATGCTCTGAATAAAGAGGACTAAATAAATGCATCTTGAAAAAGATGGATGTAAAATATTCACAGGAAAGCATTATACTTGCAAATATTTATGCTTTTGAGTAACTTTACACGGATAGATTAACCAACTCCAGCACAGCTATGATTCATGTACCCAATACCCAGTATTTGCTGATTCAGAGCCCGTGCTGTGCCCTGTGGAAGAGCACAATGGGGCTTTTTCCAGCCTCCAACCCCGCCGAGGTTTAAAGGTGCCTGTGGGCAGAGGTGCCAGCACTTGCCCTGAGCTGTGCTGCTGTGTGGCTGCAGCCACTCCGAGGGCAGCTGCTAAACCGTGCTGGGAGTCTCTTTGGAAAACATGTGATTGCAGATCATGCCACAGACACATTGGGATACATGCTTGCAGTGAATCTTTGAATATTTTGTGGATACTAAGCAGCAATTAGAGTCTTCCTTTGGAATCAATTCATTTCCTACCACCGTGGTAGCAGGGAGTATCTTATTGAAACTCTCGGATTTTTAATATTATTACACTAAAGACTCTCTCAGTATCAGCATCTCCGTGGGGGAGCATTAGCACTCTGTAATGTGTAACAACTTCTCCAGTTCAGGAAATCTTCTTGTATTTGTAATAGGACA
The DNA here is from genome assembly GCA_013400515.1 of Erpornis zantholeuca. Taxonomy (NCBI): domain Eukaryota; kingdom Metazoa; phylum Chordata; class Aves; order Passeriformes; family Timaliidae; genus Erpornis; species Erpornis zantholeuca. The sequence goes on from VZTN01025055.1 coordinate 21,892, forward strand.
TTTGGGGCATATATTATGTATGGGACATATATTTCTCATTTCCACCAGGCATCATCATTTCTTCTCTCTAAATTACTCTCCAAATCAAAAAAATGCATTGTATTCCTTATCGTTCAAAAATAATATNCAGCCATCAGGGCTAGACTCAATAGGAGCCAGAGAAACAGAGCCTTGGTCAAACAGGGAGGGAATGGAGTTGCTGTTCAAAACACTCGGTTATTATCATGGTTCAGCAAGCATGGTTCAGTCTAAAATGCTTTACTGGAGAGAAGCACCAGTTAGGACAGGAGGAGGGTTTGGTCCCAGCCCGAGGTTGTGTCCAGGACGAAGCAGAACACCAGTTTCTGTTGTTTGCTTTATGGACAGGAACACAAAACCACTAATGTGTATGTTGCCTTCCAGACAAACCTCTCAAACACTGACTAATCAAAGCTCACAGTGTTTTGCTTGTAAGTCTGTTTTGGTTGTAAGTCTGACCGCACCAGCATGAAGAGCAAGGAGCTGGAACAGTCCTGAGGATCAAACCCAAGAGGTCAGGAAACGCCTGGTCAGCCGAGCTCCTGCCTACCTCAGAGGCATCCAGAGAGGTGCAAAACCAGCGTGGAGACAGCCACCAAAGGAAAGAGAGGGACTATTGGCTCAACCAGTCCTGCTCGGCTCAGACTGGCTAAAGCCATGTACAGACAGTACGAACAGGATGGGAGACACAAACCATTCATTACCTACGTGAGAAGAACAGGCTGAACTGAACTCCTCAAAAGACGGCCAAATCAAGCAAAAAGACAATAGGAGAGGGGGGGGGAAATGGGTAATTAGTGTTTTAGTTAAAAGCAGAATATCAGTCAAGGAAACACCCTGTGACCGTAGAGATGGACCCTCTGATAAATGGGTGATAAATGGACCCTCTGATAAATGGACCCTGATAAATGCACCACGCTGCCACGTGGTGCCTGATTTTGTCAATGGGAGGAAATTTGGGTGTCTGAGTGAGATCTTTCTTTTCTAAATCACAAAGGCCAGGTCCCCCCCGTCAAAAAGTAAACCCTGGCATCATGGAAATTAGGGTAAATCAGCTCTACAAAGGATGGGAGAGAACATCTGCTCTGAGGGAATGACTGAATAATGTCTGATAAGAGCTTTTGGGAGGGCTTTCGACTTGACCTGTAACAAACATTCTCCAAGTTGTTCTCAGCTCTTTGGTATGGTAGTTTTTCACCTTATCTTCAGAGAATCTCTTGCTGCACTTCACACACATCACTTCTCAGCCCCTCACAAAGGGAACAGGTTTCTGCCCTTCTCTTTAATTCACATACACTTCAACATGTTTCCTTTTCTACCTTACTTCATAATTCGCCCCAGAATTTTATTATTTTGCCTTGGATTAGCAGCTCCAACTCTCTGTCTGATGTCAGGCTGCTGATGTCAGCCCCTACACCCATCTTGCTGCTCTCCAGACGATTGTTGTTGCCTTTGCTTCAGGTAAGGTGCTCAAAATCCAGTGCAGGACAGTTGCAGGATCGGTTCATGTAATGATGGCAATGAACCACGCTCCTGTCTCACGATATGCTGCGACTCACATCATCTGCTAATTCAATGAGTGAGTTGTCAGTTTCAACACTGGCATGCGATAAGGTTGAGCAGAACCAGACTTTTGCAGATCCTCCATTCGGGATGTCTTCTGTGCTGTGAGTGGACCCAAAGGCTGCTGCTCACCCAGCCAGCCAGGCAAATCCTCACCGCTTTGGACCCTATCTGTTCAATTTGTTTTTCAGGCCATGGTGAGAGAGACCACCAAATATCTTCTTGAATTCTAGCTCCTGAAACCGCTCATCCCCCAGCCCCAGGGACTTTTTGAGAAGATAACCAGCTTGTTTGACACCATTTGCCCTTCCTCAGGCCACAGCAGCTGCTGCCCCTCTTCTGGACGCAGCCTGTTTCAGAAGAAAGGAGGAGGTTACATTGACCAAATCACAACTATTCAGCCATTTCCACCTGGCACCTCCCGTCTGCTCGGGGTCAGAGCACGCTGGGGAGCTCGGCCGGGCACCGCGCTGCTGCCGGGGAAGGGAGGTTTCGGGGCGGTGTCGCCCCGAGCCCCGCGGGGCC